>LACB01000183.1:0-50885 GCA_030142185.1 Penicillium thymicola
GTCGACGCCTAAGAGAATGCAGAACTTGGCAAAGGCCGTAGGTCCCAATGGCTTGGTGAGACCGTCCGCGGCCTATTCCTCAGTGGGAACGTATTGGAGGCCTATTTCTCCTGTATTCAGCACAGCTCGCTGATAGTAGAATTTCACATTGAAGTGCTTCGTCCGTTTATGGAATTCGGAATTGCGAGATAGCGCAATGGAGGACTGGTTGTATGTTGGTGACTGGAGACCGATATAGTTGTGTTTCGGCTAAAAAGATGCGGAGCTATTGCAAATGCAGAATGGCATGTTACTACCCAATGTATTCGGCATAAGTCGTAGATGTGGCCACTTCCCCTTGTCTCTTAGACGACTAGGAAACCGGTGCACCTGCAAGTTGGAATACGTAGCTGGACGTCGAGTAGGCTCTATCAGTGACGACGGAGCCACCGAAGTCAGCATCCGTGTATCTAATCAATTGCCCACTGCGGTATGTGATGCGATGGTATTGTGTGGCTTTGATATAGCGAAGCAGTCACTGCCGGGCGACCTGGTGGTGCGATTGCGGCTGAGACGTAAAGCGACTCAATATGCCCGGCGCAAACGCAATATCTAGTCGCGTTCCAACCATCAGATAAATCAACGAACCGATGGCGGTTGCGAATCGTGATTTTGTTTCTTCGTCCGGAGTTTCTTCGTCTGGACAGCGATTCAAGTCTTGTATGGGATTTATGAGGGTCGCCTGGCAGGTTTTATGCCAAAGTCGAAAAAAAACCTTTGGATGTACTGTTGTTGGTGGATGGAAACGGCTCCGTCGGCATGGTAGTCGAATTGGATCCCGAGGAACGAACGTGGGGTTCAAAGGTCGTTCAATAGGGACTCTCTTTCCAATGCTCGTTACACTCGGTCTATCTCGTGCGAGTTTACTGCAGTAACAAGAAAGCCAACGACGTAGACACAGATTACGCAATTGGATTTATAGAACACGTAGTTGTCCGATTGTGCCATAGTGAAACCATGCACGGCCAGCACGCAGTGGACGCATTGGTACCAAATCCGCGGGACCTACTTGAGACCATACAAAGCCCGACGAAGCCGGCATACATAGCCTGGCTCTTCAGAGCCTTCGGGCAACTCCATGTAGATGGACGAGTCTATGTCACCATGTGAAAATGCAGTGACCACATCAAATTGGTGAAGCTTCCATCCGCGCAATACGGTGCTGGCAATGATGCAACGGACCGAGTCCATCCGTCACCCCGCAGCAAACGTTTCATCGTAGTCGATGCCATGCTTCTGCCGGTAGCCTTTGATGACCAGTCGCGCTTTGCGCATTCCGTTGGCTTAGGTCTTAAAGATCCGTTTGCAGCCAATCACATGATCTCCGGCTGGTACGTCATCTCGTAGAACCTTCTCCATGTCCATGCTTGAGAAGAGACGCGGCTCTGTTTGGTCAGTCGCGAACACTAGGCATAGTGTTGAGATCTATAGGCCAGTAGATACGATCATGTAGATACAATATGGGTTGTATTGTAGTGAGTGTTATGGATGATGATAGAGGAAAGAGAGAGAGAGCTAGTCTACTACTAACTATAGGGTATGTGGATATATGTGATAGCATGTGACCTTAGGTCACGTGAAAGAGTTCAATACCCCCCACGATCACTTGATATAAATTCTTCTACCTTCTATATCCCTAACGGGCTATAGCAACCGTTCGTGGGGTTAATCTCTTTCTACTACCGGTCTCCTAGAAGCTGCCGAATTGCATCCTTAAGGTCGACGACGTGCAGTAGGATTGGATATAGCGCGAGCAATTCGATTTAATATATATACGTATTATAATCGGGTCATTTGATGGGGTAGAATGGGACAGCCTATATAAGCAGTGCTTTGAGTGAGTCTAAGTGATGATATTAGCTGATATCTAAAATAGTGTCTGACTATTTAGCTTTAGTAAAATCCGCCCGGGCGGGTAGGCCGAGCAATTGGAGGTAAGTCCCATTATTAAGACAGACGATGGTAGCCTGCCCCCTGAAAATATCCTAAATGACTAGGTTCCGAATATACTAGGTTGCGGCGAGCGTGCCGGTCGGGACTATGACACCTTCGATACTATGGCTAGGAGAATCCGGAACGCGGGATTTGTTAACGTTCATAAGAAAAATTATAAATGACCTATTAGGCCGTGGGGGAAATCAACACTGCCGCCTTGTTTAATTAGTCTGCCTGGAGAGATTTAGTACATACCGATATTTGTTAGGCTGGTTTCAATCAACAAGGCCCGTTTCGGTTACCCAGGGAGACAATCTTTAGACCAAAAAGAAAAACGTGATAGATCAGCAACGAACGTAAACGAAAACTCTCAACACTCATCATCCATCAACTCCCTTCAGCAAATGGATCTAGATCCCTTTTTTTTTTTTCGCAGAGAACCCACCAAGTTCTCAGGACCAAACTCATCATGTTTCTTCAAAAGCCTCAACGTTGTTCTTAGTACCAAATAAGCGTGTAGTGCGGACCTTTAACTCCCGATCATAATGAGTCGCATATTCATGCTCTTCAGACTCAAAGAAATCATCATACTTGCAATCAACACCCGGCAGGTGTGTTAAGCGCTTGGCACGGCTAGTCCTTTGCTCTACAACATACGAAAGATAAGGTTATTCATAAGGTATAAATAAGCATTATAAAAATCACTTCGAAATACATCGAGTATTAACCCCTAGCCGTAGGCTGATTTAATCGAGAAAGCGACGAAAAGCTATTTACTACTTGCTATAGTATAGAGATATACTTATGGTAACCGAGCTAGACGAGTCTTCTTATCGTAAGAAGGCTTCTTATACTGTCAATACTTATACAATATATTATAATTTAGTCGATAATAACATAATATATACATATTTCTTAAAGGCCTAAGAAATTAGGCCTAAGAAACTAGCCACTTAGTTGGGAAAAGATAAATCTAGATATCGAGTATATTGGAATCGATCGTATAAGTTCATTTCGAAGGTATATATAGCCCTTATAGTGGAACTAATGTTCAATGGCGTTATGAAAGCCTGATATTTGCCAGCAGGCTGAGGTTATCTGAGTGATCTATCTGCAAACCCCCCCGCTCTACTGAGGCACTCAGGTCGGGAAATATTCGCTCCATACAACATGACACATGATAGTACTTGTTGTTAGGTGCCTGATTCTGCCTGAGGCAGCATCCCCAATCCCCAAATGAGACAGATATCTCTCTCTTCTCTCTCTCCTGTCCGTCCCTTTGCTTCATGAGAATCTACATGTATTGTTTCTCCACATCTGAATCTCTACTTCGTAGTATCTCCATCAGGTTATGAGCGCCTTTTTCTGCTAGCTGGTCCACTAGCACCCTCTTCCTTTGAGGCTTCCTATACCCACTTCCCGGTGATCATCGCACATTACAGAATTTTCACCAATCGGATCACGGCCCACATTCCTTCGAAGTCTCACGAAAATCAGCCCGATCGATCCCGAAAAGATGACCCATTCGGACAGGATGGCAACCCCACACAACAGCCTCAGTTCTTGCCCACACGTAGTGGCAACAACCCCGGTACGTCGAACCCGACGGACAATAACAACAACGATCAGTCAAACCTGCCTGACGAATACGATGAGAACGATGACTAAATCATACAAGGTGACGACTTGCCTGAAGCAACTCCCACCAAGATGATGAAGATAAAGGAGCTTGAACATGACATAAAGAACCCCCGTGGATGGGCTATTATGGTGGCATACGCTCTACGTTATGTTAATACCTTCGCCACACTTCGGGTGATATGGTTAGACACTTTAAGAACTCTTCTGCGACTGAAATTCATGGATTTTCCAATGACTTCTGTAATAATAGCTAACGATAATAAAGGACCAGTCTCCTCCATCGCCTGATAATCAGGCATAAATCACAAATTCATCAAATGAATCTAACTGCCATGTTAAAAGAATGCAATACGGGCTTGTGACCTAAAAGCAATCAATGCTTGGTGAAGCATTGTAGAAAGCTAGCAGCAAGCTGGGAGCATTCCATATAAACGAGATCTGTGAAGCCCCCTCTTTCACACTGTACACTTATAACGCCAGTAATGCATCATACTGGCCCTGGGTCACTGGCAGAACTGACAGATGCCGCATGAAAGTTAAGTCGTGGATGTTATCCACGGTAAATGCACCGGAAGCCTCATCGGTCGACTGCCACGCGTGATTCCCAGCATTATCACCGACCTTGTCACAGAGGAGGTATGCCAGTCCATCTTCCACGTTATCCCAGAATGCATACGGCGCCTCATAGCCAGTGCTATCCTTGATCGTGCCCTTAGCCGTAGTCCAATCACCAAAAAGTCCATTGGTACTGGTCTGTTCCACTGGACCCCCTCCCGTAACATAGAATCGTGTGAGCGTGTTGTCATCTTCGAGGAGGGCCATATCAATTACACTGGTGTCGCCGAGTGACACATATGTCTCTGGTGTGGTGAATGTCTTGAAGTCGCTGGTGTAGGCATACCGCAAACTGGTGTTTAGAGTAGGATCACCGGCGTGATCGATGTCATCCGCAGAATACTGCTTTCTTTAGTCACATAATACAAGTAGAAGGATTTAGGCTCGTTTACCAGTTGTGCAGCCCAGTGAACAAAGTATTGTCCTTTCGAGGGGTCCCAATATGCATCGGGAGCCCAAGCCATTCCAGCTGTTTTATCCTCAACTGTCACCAGCCGTTCATTTGTCCAAGTTATCAAATCTGTGCTCTCCCAGACAAAGATTCCGCGAGATCCGTTGCGAGTGCTAGCGTCCCAAGTTGTCTATACCTTATCAATAATGCTGCACGTAAATTTTAGAGTGGAACATACCGTATCAATATTCAAATCAGTACCGAGGATATAGTATTTTCCGGCATCGTCACCTTGTCCGGTGATGATAGAGACGTCCCGAACGGCTTTTGTCCCAAGCGTAGGCGACACAATCGGATTGTTTCCATTGATGGCCTTAAACCCTAGGGCGTCATCGTTGCTGCTGAGGGCGAAATACACGCGGTTGGCTGCGGTCGTCCAATAGACAGCCAGGTAGCCCACTTTGCTTGAGTCTGCCTTTTTTTGGGGGGTTGATCCCGTTGGGATGGCATGGGCAGACAGAACGGCCAGAAAGGCGGCGGTAAGGTAGCTGAAACCTTTCATTTCAATTTACCTTGGACGAATTGATGTTTTGAGAGTTTCTTGGATAAAAATGGAGGCGTAAGGCTTCCTGTATCGTCCCTTTTATAAGCGAACAATTATGTATATTGCTATTTCACGCTTTATTCATCCTCGGTCGGTATTATTTTCCTATACATGGCGAAAGGTGGGATCTACCTTCGCGCGCCCCTCAACAGGCCAATTGTTGGTGAAAATAACATCCGGCTAATTGTAGTAAGCCCCAGTATAATTCGACTGAATCCAGTTCCGCCGGTAAATATCCAAAATAGTCGAACGATACAGAGATGTGCATCAATTCCACCCCCTATGGAGAAAGTTGTGGGGTAGATCCCCGCATTCTACGAGACAGTTCAACATGGAGAAATAGTCAGCTACCACTAGCTTGACGTACATGTTGCGATTAGCTGAAAGCAGCCCTAGCAGTCCTTTCGTGCCGCAGCAAGGGTAAAGGGAAAGAGCCGTTGGGTTGATTCTTTACATATATTGGTTGAAGCATACTACTAGGAATGGACTTTCTATCTGGAAAATGTAAAAACTGGGGTTTGGGGGGAGGAGCGGAGGATACGGTTGAGTAAAGCCTCGCAAAAATTTCCCCTCTTCTCTCCTAGTTTCTTCATCGCTTCGCCATAAACCTCCGAAGAAGATTTTGCTCCTCTACAAGGCCTACGAGGGCCACCAAAGCCCAGGACATCCAAAGCCAACGTCCCGACCACTACTCACAGTGGAGCGAACCTGCACGGGACCCAGGGGTTTAAGCAAGCACTCCACATGACAAATGATCTCGCCATTCAGCCTCGAAAATCGCCAAAATGGGAACACATGGAGAAACTACAGCATGGATGATGTGAGATTATACACACCACCGAATATCCCTTGTCTGTCGGCGAGTTTTATAAAACAACGCGCTCAAACGGCATAATCTGACAAACTTCCCCTGATCTCACAGGATGGTCACCAAATCTTCCTGTGGAGTGCCTTATCAGTATCGACATATCGAGAGAAACCAAATTGTCATTTCTGACGAGGAAAGACTACGGCCGTTGGAAGATCAACCATCCATGTCACAGGAGGGATCAGCCAGGATAATCTTGAGTGTTGCCATTGAAGTAACCGACGACCTCGCTTGTCACGAGCACACTGAATAAACATAATGCTTGTCATTAGCACTTCAAAAAGCAGACACATTAGCGGCTGTGATGGCTGTACATCGTCCTAATGAGCGCTTGTATCGTTCGTATCTCGATGAGTGTCTGTCATGGATGCACATCACCCCTCGATGCGCGGCTGTAATGGCCGTACATCGATCTCCAACAGCAACGAACTAGGAGCCCTTCACGTCACTGTTGACTAGTAGCCTCTGTAAGAGGTGAAGCCAACACAGGCTCAAATCTTCGATGGTAAGTACGAAGTCCTGTGAACGCGCCGACAAGGTACAGGTTTTCGCCCGGGCGGCTCGGACTCGACATGCAGCAGACACAAAGAATTCATCATCACCCCGCCCCTACGTCTACTTCCGAAGTGACTGCTGTCTGATAATCTTCTTTGCGTTTGATGCAGAAAAAGCTATTTTTTATGTGTTGATTTAATTCATTGCCAGGAAGAGACGTCGTCCCTTTTGAGCTCGGGGGGCCTCCGCGGGGGTTTCGGGATTGAGCCTTAAGGCTAGGATTTTCTTCGCATTTTCCCTATAAGCGAAATGCTAGAATAAAGTAAGAGTAAAATCGGAGCATAATGAGAGACTGTAAAATCACCTCAACTGTAAGGTTGACGGTGCTTAAAATCACACAATGTAAGAGGGAAAGACCTTTCTCATTCTGGGTATTTATCAGGGTATGATCCAATGATCAATGCGAATTGTGGTTTGAAAGTTGTCAGTGAAGGAGAAGGCTACGTAGAAAAGGCATTAACATAAGAGAATGTATTATGAACTCTGGAGGGGAAAGAGAGGAGATAACTATCTAGAAGTCCTGGGACTGGGCTGTCACGGGACAGGTCACGTGTCAGTCACGTGACGCTCTAAAGAAGCATCACCGTCATGGAAATCCTATTGCATTGAGAACTTGGATCGGAGAGGGCAAGTGCAGCAATTGTTCTACACGCGGAGAGGGCGGAGCATCTGCCAAGCCGGCAGCGGGGCGGCAGGGGTTATAAAAAGGAAATTGAGCTGCGAACGGAGTGCTCCCACGTGAGGTGGAAAATGGAGTATTTACAAAGGTACGTTACTTTTGCTGGGCGTCATGTCATGCATGTCTTGGTGGGAAAGGAAGGTATCACGAGTTCATAAGAATGTAAGATCATTGTTCTAGTGATACTCTACTCCAACCACTCTTTCCTTTCACTGGTACACTCTACGGACACAAAAGTGATGCATTGGAGCCTCGAACTTGTACGATTTGTGAGTAGGAAACTATTCTCTTAAGGTTAGCCCTTGAGGCTGATGTTGTGGAGTTGTCCACATCGGCGACTCGATGTCTTGTCAACAACATACGTATATAATTGAAAGTTCTATAATTAACTAACTATACAGCTGCCATGTATGTTGTACAACATACGGAGTAGGACGAGAACGCTTAGATTTAAAGTGGAGATCACGACACGACGACATATTCAATATGTATGTTGTATGGAGTCTATATATCTCTACAAAGATGTGGGGCCCAACGTTCACATGGATGTTCTCATGAGGTCTGCATGAGCACCAGAGAATTCTCCAAGCAGCTAAATAACACACCAAAGGGTCAAAGTTATGAAGTCCTTGGAAGAAACTGTGGATAGAGATCCAAATTTGTAATTTCCCGCTCTCGGAGAGATATTATTGCGCTTGCTCCTATCCCGGACCTGAAAATACCTACATCGGCTAATTGATTAAAGCAAGTTGGGCGACTGCGTCTAGTCTATGTTGTACGTATACGGAGTATCCTATGAACCCTTATCTTTGCCTCAGCTAATTAAGGTCGTAGTACATCCTATCTAGAAAGTCTGGCGATATTTGGTATTCAAATCGAAATACAGTCACCGCGACGGCATTAATTTTATAAAATTCCTACTGTTGTAGATGATTGACCTTCTGGAATATTGTGGCTGTCCTGGTGTGTTCCTGTCTGTGGCTTTATATTTCCTTGTCTCCGTATACAACCTATGTGTTCGATATTTACCCTTTGTCCTTGATTTGGCCCGTGAGGCATTTTACTCTTCACCCGCATCCCGCATCACTGAGCGCCACTTTCGTCATTCTTGGCGCGGCTAGTCCGACCCAAAGACGCACCCGCAGACTAAGGAAAGTCTACCGAGTTCCAATGTGATTGGTACCTACCTAGTTAGGTAATTAAGAGATATTATGTAAGCTCGGCTTGTTCCTGAAAGCGGAATATTCCACATTCCAAGGTTGCTTATTCTAGTTTAACCGTTTTCATCCACCTAGGCTTTCCCCAAAGGTTCCTTATGGCAAATAAGTCAGTCCATGGCACCACCTGGGCAACAAGTTTGTGGACCCTCGGGTGGAATTCGGCTGTTTACATATTGAAACCACACTAAACCACATTAAAACACGTCATAACCCTACCAATATCCATGGGTAAACTACTACGCGAGATTAAAAGGGGGCCGGATTGAGATTTTCTAATCCTTGGCGTGGGGAGAAGATAAAGCCGAGGCTGAAAAATTATAGGCACTACCAGGAAGTCACGGTAGTATATATCATGGATATCGCAGCACCCCCCCCCCCTGGTAAAGCACTGGCCCTAAAATGGCCCCCTGGTACCCCAGGAACCATGATCGAACGACCGTTCCTCAGAAACGCGTTTGTTGAATATAAATTCATACAAATCATGATACACATACATTCTACATTACCATGTGACAGGACATGGCGATACCGAGTCGACTCCGATCACACGTGCTACTTACTCCCACAGCGTGGTCGGAAAGCCGGCTTGAAACAAAGGAAAGTGAACCAGATTGCACCGGTCCGTGTACCTTGTCCCGCGCCGCAATGGATTCGAGTGTCGTTGGCCCGGAGCTTGATCTAACCTGGACAAACCTTGTCTAGCGTCGAAAAGTTTTTTCGACATCATGTGGGGCCAAGAGTTTTCCGACGTCATGTGGGGGCGAAAAGGCCTTGGCGGTTGAAGGTATACCATAACAGTAGAAGGCAAGTATGCATAATATGTATATCATGTGGAAGAGAGGAGAATAAAACGAACCATATAAATTAAAGTATGGTAGAATTAATAACGGAGACACACCCCTAGGCTGTATCTCTACTGGATACTGAAAATCGGTTGTTTAGGGTTTCCGAATTAGTCATTTGCAACCGGACGTGTCCACTGGACCCGCCAAGCCCCACCGTCAAGGTCCACCCGTAAGTGCTCCAGCCATGTGCCCCATGTAACCCTGCCAAGTCCCCCCCCGCCAAGTGCCAAGTGAAAAGATTCCCGCGTCTCTCCGCTTCGGGAACCACATTGCCTTCGGTGGACTTGCCAGTTTCGGGTCTGACCATGGTTGAGTACAAGTCCGAAAATTCTAGTCGCTCTTAATTTGCCATGGAGGTGCTTACTATAAGATGGCCAATTCCTCTACCCCGAGCCCAACTCTGTTATCTCTCCATACTTGTTCTTCCCCAACTTTTTTTTACCCCCGCCTCCCCACACTGACGGTTCGTACTTTGCTTGTACCGCCAACATGTGGACGACCACCAGCGGCTTGAATGGTCGATCGCTCCGTGTGAGCATCACCATCGCCGCTGTCATGGGTTTCTCGCTCTTTGGCTACAACCAGGGCATGATGGCCGGCCTGCTCAACGGCGAGGAGTTCGTAAACTCCTTCCCGATCATTAGAATGCCCGACCCTGCGACTCCGGCACAATCACACTACATCAACGTCATCCGCGGTGCGATCACAGCTTGCTATGAGCTGGGCTGTTTCTTCGGCGCTTTGTTCTCCATGTTCTTCGGCGACAGACTCGGCCGCACTACCCTGATCTTTATGGGTGCTAATATCCTGATCGTTGGTGCTTTGATTACAACGGTGTGCTTTACCGGCAAATGGGAGGTCGGTCAGTTCGTCATCGGCCGTGTTGTATCAGGCATTGGAAATGGAATGAACACGGCCACGATCCCTGTGTGGCAATCGGAATGCTCAGGTGCCCACAACCGTGGCTTCCTGGTTTGTTTCGAAGGTGCCATGATCGCTGGTGGCACTTTTATTGCCTACTGGGTTGTCTTTGGCCTCTCGCACGCCGCTGATACTGTTCAGTGGCGATTCCCTATCGCGCTTCAGATCTTATTTGCTCTGACGGTGGCAACCGGTGCCTTGTTGCTCCCAGATTCCCCCTCATGGTTTGTGAGCAGAGGACATGACAAGGAAGCTTGTGAAGTTCTCGCTAAGCTCAATGGCACCACTCCCGATTCCGAGAAGGTCCTTCACGACTTCAACTTCTTGAAGACGGACGTGGAATCCTCGAAGAGCTCACAGTCAAGCTGGAAGGCGGTATTCACATTCGGCAAGACCCAGGAATTCCAGCGTCTTCTTATTGGTTGCTCCGGCCAGTTCTTCCAGCAGTTCACCGGCTGTAACGCCGCTATCTACTACTCAACCCTACTTTTCGAGGAAAACCTGCATATGGAGAAAACCCTATCTCTCATCATGGGTGGTGTTTTCGCTACCGTTTACGCCATTGCGACTATCCCATCCTTTTTCATGATTGAGAGAGTTGGCCGTCGCAACCTATACTTGATTGGTTTCTTGGGTCAGGGTCTCAGTTTTGTTATCACATTTGCTTGCTTGATCAAGGAGAGCGAGAGCAACGCTAAGGGTGCTGCCGTTGGTATCTTCCTCTTTATCGTTTTCTTCGCATTCACTCTCCTGCCGCTGCCCTGGATCTACCCCCCCGAGATCAACCCCCTCCGTACCCGTACTGTGGGTGCGGCGGCGTCGACTTGCACCAACTGGATCTGCAACTTCGCCGTCGTCATGTTCACGCCGCTCTTCGCTGGCCAGAGCCCATGGGGTGTTTACCTCTTCTTCGCACTTTTCAACTTCCTCGGCTTGATATTCGGCTTCTTCTTCTACGTTGAAACTGCCGGTCGTGAGCTTGAAGAGATCGACATCATCTACGCCAAGGCCCACATCGAAGGCAAGATGCCGTTCAGGGTTGCCGGCTCCATGCCCAAGCTCAGTTTCGAGGAGATTGTGCAGCAGTCTCGCGACCTTGGCTTGGATACCAACGATCATGGTGTACCTGAGAAGAACGAGCTCGGTCTCAGCAGTGACAGTGGCCAGGAGATCGAGGAGGTCCGCGAGAAATAGTCGCGCTCTTTTGGTCGATGTGCTATAGCTATAGCTGTGGTTGAAGGTGGTGATGATATTTGAAACTGGATGTTGTCTAATTTTTGTTTTTAATGTTCTGTTCATGTTTATGTCTTTTGATGTCAATATGTCAATATTCCCGTGATAGAACTGATCGCACTGCTTCTGGCGTGTATATATATCCAAGACAAGGAAGGAATGCTCTTATATATTTAAATCTGTTATTCAATTTTCCTGGCTAGAACTTTAGATAATAACAGCCTTGACTAGTAAAGCTCCAACAGAGACCTTCAGTAATGAACATCGATGCAAACCTCGAGAATATCATCGGTAAGAATACACCAGGCTTAAACAAGGACGCTAGGGAAATTCAGCTGATAGAGGAGGAACAGCTGAGCAACCAAAAATACCTCGAAATATATACATAGTTATCAATCCATATTGGTCTGATTTTTGTTACTTCGAGCAACGTACGCGAAAGAGTTACTAACGACGGTTTGTAGGAGTATAAAAATAGCCTTATTAAAACCGCTATAAAGCCATTGAGTCATCTTAAGATACTAATAGACGGAATTATAACTAAGTTGAAGATAAGTATAAACCCTTAAGAGGATATTATAGAACTTACTACATTATAAGAAGAGTAGGGGACAATTCGGTTGTTATATATATGTATATTCGAAGGCCAGAATTCATGTAGACGAGGCAAGCTAGGGGCCATCAAAGTGATATATCGCTTTGACTATTGTCAAGGGATATAACCGAGGTCAATTTTGCGAATACCGATCATAGGGGCTCGCCTTCGGTAGGGCATTCTATGCAAGACGAAGGCTCGCAATATCAACCTTCATCGGAATTCAAAGATAGTTATGGCCGAGTGCGAAGGGGCAGAGCGGCCAAAAGGTTAAATGCTTGATTTTTCAGGATTGATGCCTGAATATGCCTTAATTCTGCCTCATTTTAGACTGCTGCCCAGGTGAATTACTGAGCTTAATAAGCAAAGTGTCTAAGGTTCAAAAGAATGAAGCTATTCCCGCCATACAAATCTCCGTATGCACCCATTTCTCGGCGTTGAAGCTGTTGCGACCGACCAAATCTCTGTGCTGAAAAGATGAAGGTATACAAATCTCTCTATATATTCGTGTCAAGCGCCCAATAACATACCTACCGGATATTGGTGTGCCCCACCAAACACAAATTTCCCACCAAACGCAAAATCTTCGTATGCCTTGGCCATGACTGATCTTGTGGCCGCTGTATGCCCTTTTGTGGAGCCAGCAAATTGGAAAACATTCTCTTCTGCAACCACGTCCTCAAAGACATTGCAGCGTTCATTTTCCCGCCTTATCGTAGGACTGAGCTGTTCATCTGCAGGCAGAATATTGGTTCCCCTTGCTCATGGTTCGTGGCATATTTGAGGGAAGATTCGGCCTTAGGAAAAGGAAGGTAGCGAATCAACTCAGACGGTTAGCATCATTATGCCGGTCTTTACTTCCTTATTTGCCAACTCGGACATCAATTGAGTAGCACTTGCTCGTCTTATACTATCTTGCCTTGTACCTTGTAAAGGCAATTGACATTGTAAGGTTAGTCTTTGCGATGTAATATAACAGGCAACCGACATTAGTAGCTTAGCGTGGCATCCGGAAGCGGCGCAACTCTTCGGCCAGCTCATGAAGTTCAAGGTACACTCTCTTGCCCTCAGTGAACATAGCTCCAGCAGGAATTGTAGCCGTTAGTATATATATTAGGAGAAACAGAACAGCCCCAAACGATGCCACAGGAAGCTGTGTGCTGTGAACGACTAAGACATGTCAGTCCTCTTGAACAAGGTTCCTACCGCACGGAACGGTCCGGCTCGAGCGGGAAATTTAAAACATCTCGCACTTTAACCTGACTGCGCCGTAACTCGCTGTAATACGTATCATGATCTTACTCGTGGACAGACATGCCGTGACTCAGCTTAGAAAAATTGGATCTTCGGTGTGGAGAACACTGTATCAGCAGGATGCTCAATTCCACATCCGTAGGGTCTACAAGAAAAGCAACTTACAGTATAGATACAATTCAAAGGGCTTAAACATATATCTCTGTCCTATCTTGTACGTATTTCAGACTGGTTGCTTCAATGCTACATAGAAGAATCCAAATAAGAAACATTAGAAACCAATGTAAATCCATCTATTCTCAATCTAACCCGGTATATCCATATCCAAGTGTCTATATGCAAAACTCAAAGACCTAAGCCTTGAGCGTATACACAACACGACCACGAGAGTCTGTATCCTTAAGCACGATATCATCACCAGTACTCGAGACAACACGGCGCTGATCTCCATTGTGCAAAATAATGTCCAAATCCTTCCAAGCAGGCACAAAGCCAGCCTCGTCACGCTCAAACTTAACAAGCACCTTCTCCTCAGTAGAGCTGTAGCTAATCGTGTACGCAGCAGTTCCAGGTTGGACCGAGATACCATCGTCTTCATACCAAGTCGTAACAAAGACCTTACCGTGCGACGTTCCCTTGGGCGGGAAAACTTCCACACCACGGTAGTCATCGATATCTTGGACAGCCACTGACGCAGCGGTCTCATCGCCAGGAACACGGGTGTGCACGCTCTTGCCGACGGGAATGGCACCACCAACACGCGCAATGAGCGCAATGCTCTTCCGCCATTCTGACGAGATCTCGGCCCACTGCCCGGAGGCAAGGTACTGGTAGGGAGCGTTCATGTTGACATAGCCATAGTCGAAGACACCGGATTTGCGGGGAAGGTAGACGTTCGCGACGTCGATGCCTGTTTTGTAGACTCCACCAACGAGCACGGTCTCTCCGAACCAGAACTGGTCCTCCCCTGCCTTGAGTGTTTTGGTCCACACCTCGGGGTCGGACTCGTAGCCCCAGCCGGTCCAGCGCTGCGGCGGCGTTGCGAACTTGTGACTCTCCAGACCAAGGGAGTAGATGTAGGGCAGCATTTCGTAGCGACGCTTAATGGTGTCCCGGACCTGAGGCGTGATCTCGGGGTACATGAAAGGTTCGATGACGTCACCGACAGTAGAGTCCTTAGGAGAAGTCTTGAAGCAGTTGATTGCGAAGCGAGGAGCGTGGCAGCCGAGTTGGATCCAGCGGAGGAGGAGCTCTGGGGAGGGCTGGGGGCCTTCGAATCCCCCGATGTCGTGGCCTTCGCATTGTAGAAGGGACATGCCGGCGTTGAGAGATAGGGCGTTGGCGCCCTTCATGTTTTCCCAGCTAGTCACATTGTCGCCACTCCAGGAGGATGCAGCGTAGCGCAGAGTTCCAGCGGTAGCGCTGCGGGTCAAGACGAAGGGGCGCAGCTTGGGTTCCATGTCTTGCAGGGCATCATGGGAAGATTTGCCCATCAACTCGGTGTGGAGCGCACGACCCCAGAGACCGACAGAGTTCTTGACCTTCTTTGCTGCGGCGTCGGATACGGTGGGCTCATTGAGAGACATGGTCCAGTCATCGTCGGGTAGGGTGTATTCATTGTTGTCGTTCCACATACCATCAATGCCAACCTTTTTCAGACTCTGGACACCGTCATACCACCACTTGAAGGCCTCCGCTGAGGTGAAGTCAATGTGTGCACCGTCGCCGCCAGTAGCACCACCGGAACTCCACAAACGCATGTAACCAGGCTCCTTTTCGGCATCCTTGAAGAAGCCACCGGCATCAACGAGCTTCTGAAAGTCCGGATGAGAAGCCAACAGGAAAGGCTTGATGTTGGTGAGAAGTCGGATACCGTATTGGTGCATTTTGGTAATCCAGTCCTGGGGATCCGGGAAGCGCTCCCGGTTCCATGTAAACACATTCCGAACCTTGGGCTCGGTCGCAGCAATGGAATACCCCGAGCTCATTTGGTGTGCCGAGCAGGGAATCCCGTGCTCCTTTAGCTTCTCCGCAAACTCCAGCAGGGCCAGATGGGCCTTTTGCGGCTCATCTAGCATGGTGTACTTGTACCCACCGGAGATATAACCGTAAGCCCAGCGGGGCACCAGAATGGGGAAGCCGACCAACTCGGCATACGAGCGGACAACCTCCTTGATGGTCTTGCCAACAATGTAGTATTGCTCAATACCACCATAGTCCTGGCGGTACACCTTGTAATGTCCCCACAAACCATCAATCTCGGCTCCTACAGACCACAGACCGCGGCCATGGGTCGTGGAAAAGATGGCCACGCATCCTTCTGCAGAAGCCTTGATAAGGAGCGGGATGTGTTTATAAAGGGGATCAGTGTTGTATACATCATATCCAAAAGAGTCGGTGGCGGAGAGTTGAAATTGACGGCCAGTCAAATCCATGGGAGCCGCCTTCTCGCCCAGTCCAACATGGAGACATTCGCGGTCATGTATGGAGTAGTTGGCGACACCCTCGCCGTCTGCGACATAAGACCGCAGCGGCAAATCCTCGTGTAGAGGCTTGTCAGAGCCGGCCCATGACAATTTCACCACCGGGGTGTGCTCCCAGTCTATGGAAGCAGTGACACCGGCGACATCGATTGTTTTGGAGGAGGCATCTTCCTTGGTGAAAACATTGGCGCCTTGGAGGTTGGTCTCGGGTTTGGTAACACTAGGATAGGGAGGGATAGGGTGCTCGGTGGAGGAGAAAGTGGCTCGGAATATGTTGGGGCGAACAGCCTCGAAGGTGAAATCAAAGGCACTCTTGCTCTTTGTGCTGCTTCGAACGCGGACGGAAGCTTCTTGATTGGTGGGCTGGGGCACTTGCGAGTAGCCCTTGGGGCAGCTTTCCTTCTGAGGCATGATGAATGTGAAAGACAATGCAATTGATTCAGGGGAACTGGAGAGAATACCAGGATATTCCCTGACTTGGTGGCATATTTGAATGCTTGTCGAGCTCCTCTCGGTCCCATCTCCTCGTGTACCCCGCGCTGTTCCAATGATGCATTGTTCCTGTATAGAATCGGAGATCGGGGATAATCACCGAGAAGCGGAGACGCGAAGGTTGTGCAAGGCCCAGTCCCGACTTGGTTCTGCCGCAACTCTCCGAACTGCCGTGTTTTTCCCCACAAAGACATCCCGGGGCCCCAGATGGTTGATCCGACGCTAATCTTTCTCTCGGTCTTGCTCACCGAAACCCGATACTAACGATTCTCGGCATTTCCCATAACTCATATTCTTCTCATCGCCCCTCCCATGGTAGTTGTCTTAGTGAAGTGATTGGATAAAAACATCCGACCACGGCCACGGGTGGCAACGTGTCTTGCCATTTGTTTCCAGATCAACTGACCGCAGAGACTGTACAAAGTTTCACCGGAAACCATGTTAATGGCTAAAAAGGATAAATCCCTACCGCTTGTGATGTGACACTTCGGGTTTGATTGTCTTGTCCGGGGAATTTATTATAGTTCCTTCCCCATGGGGTTTCTGCATATGTACAACCTGCACTATATATATCTAAGCTCTATTTGTCCTTTGCCTTTCAGCTCGACTCATTCTCGTTCTACAGAAACTTGGTCTGTTATTCTTTCCCATTGTGCCTCTGCGAGTGATTAGCAATGTCACAGCCAAAAGGCCAGCAGGAAGAGTTCGTGGAGACAATTGAGCCCGAGCTGTCACGGGCAGCGCCTCCTCGCAATAATACCACAGGAAGTCCGCCCAAAGGAGATCAGGCTCTGCAGCTCATTGAAGAGGCAGGGCATTCAAATATTCTAACCCCTGAGAACAACGCCAAAGTTCTTCGAAAGATCGATCTGCGTCTTCTTCCCATTCTCCTCGGAATCTACTTCCTCCAGCAACTCGACAAGTCGACCATCTCATACGCCTCAGTTTTTGGAATCGTCGAGAAGGCTCATCTCCATGGACAACAGTACTCCTGGCTGGGAGGTTCGATATACCTCGCTCAGTTGGTTTTCCAACCCCTGGTCGCCTATATTTTGGTCAAAGTACCCCTAGCAAAGTTTCTGGCTGTGTCTTGCCTCCTATGGGGTATTGCTTTAACGTGCATGACCGCAGCTACAAACTTTGGAGAGCTGCTTGCTTGCCGAATCTTTCTTGGTATCTTTGAGGCTGGAATTGGTTCGTTGTCTCCTGATTATACTTTACTGTCCCTACTAACGATGCGCTTTATTAGCGCCGGCCTTCATTGCAGTCACTCAAATGTGGTACCGCCGTCGGGAGCAGCCTGTGAGGTTGAGTTCTTGGTATGCGATGAACGGAGTCGTGAATATGGTGGGTTGTCTTCCATGTTGCTTTCTTGCCATCTAAGTTGACACTGAAGGAAAGTTTGGAAGCTTGATTGCCTTTGGACTGGGTCACATCAGTTCATCTATATTTGCACCCTATCAGGTGAGTTACAACGTGAGAATGCCTGTCGAAGTAACGAAAATCTAACACCGACCAGATAATCTTCCTATTTTTCGGTCTAGTTACTGTTGGGTTCTCTGCCGTTATTCTGTAAGATTTAACCCTGTCCCTTTTGTCTGTATATACTAACACAGTTTTACGCAGTGCTTTCATGCCCGATTCTCCCGTGTCCGCCAAGTTTCTTGGAGAGGAGGACAAACTGTTATCTATTGAAAGACAGCGAATGAACCAACAGGGTGTCGAGAGCCAAGAGTGGAAATGGGACCACGCAAAAGAAGCCTTGTTCGACCCCAAATCATGGTTCTGGTTTGCGTTAATGTTCTCAATTTCGTGAGTTGGTCAGGTAAAAGGAGTATAGTAGATTGAAATTACTAACTGAACTTCAGTGTTCCAAGTGGCGGCATCACTACTTTCGGACCTTTGATTATTAAGTCCTTTGGCCTCAGTGAATACGATACCATGCTTTTCAATATTCCCTTCGGCGCAGTCCAGCTTGTCGCCACAATGGGAGGAGCTTGGCTAGCGACCGTCTGGAAAATGAAGGGTCCAGTCTTAGGATTGCTCTGTCTCCCACCCATCGCGGGTTGTGTGATGCTGTTGCAGATTACGCATGACAATGCCCACAAGGGGCCTCTACTTGCAGGATACTACATTGTAAGTGTTCAATCTAAACGGAAATGCGACGTTGGAAACAATACTAATTAGTCCTACCTAGATCTCTGTGTACCCAGCTATCAGTAAGCGTTTACTTAGTTTCAGAAGTTGGACCCAACTGACCATATCCAGCCCCATTGATCTACTCCTGGTCTGCAGGAAACACCGCCGGAGAGACAAAAAAGAAGGTTACTACCGCTATCCTGTATGTCGGACAGTGCGCTGGTAATGTATGTAGCACCTCGGGTCCCTACATCGGGTTTCCCACTGACATTCCTCTTATCCAGGTCCTTGGACCGAACCTTTATACCACAAATGAAGCGCCGCTTTATCGTCGTGGCCTTCTTTCAAAGTAAGTTTATAAACACACAAGCTTTGAGCATCAAATAACTAACGCTCGACTAGCCTTGCGATGTTTTGTGTCTTGATAGGTCTAACGGGGTATGTTTCACCAAATTTAAAGTAGTCGATATTTTGCTAATTGTGACTCCTTAGGGCAAACGCTGCATACCTATACTTCCTGAACAAGAAGCACGAGAAGAGACGTGTGGCTCTCGGAAAGGAGGCTAAAATTGTAGACCAGTCGATGCAGGCCATTCAAGCTGTATCCGACGACGCCAAAGAAGATTTACCTCAACACGCAGGAGATGACAATGCATGGAAAGACCTGACTGACCTGCAAAATGAGGACTTTGTTTATGTCTTCTAAGATTTGGTTAGTTTAGCGAGTGCGTGTTATAGTGGGCAGGACTTGTGATTTGCCTTATTTGAATTGCCTTAACTTGGAACTTATTGTATTTAATATCAATTAATATTATCAAAGCAACGCCAGCAAATACCTAAGACTTGGCTTTTCCTTTACTGCACTAGTTCATCGTCGGGCCAGGTTGATTGTATAGCCGCCTCGGAGAAAATGCCGAACCCCGCGTTTCTCCAGGTTTCTCCTTTCCCGTCAACCCCGACAATCATCGGTGCAAACAGAAAACGTCTGCTTCTACATGGCCGACCAGCCTGGGAATAGTCCGTATAATCCTGTGATAGAGGATATCACCCTCCACTCTATCCCACCAACAACAGGGAAGAAACGAATTCCGGTACGTCGATATTGAGCCGGTTGAGACCCTACAACAGCGGACAAGCCCTAACGATATATGACGTTTTTGATTCATAGAAAGCCTGTGGTGCTTGTCGACAATCGAAGGTCTGTGCTCAAGTCATCGGACCCTCAACGTTGCAGGGGCTTTGGCTGATCGTTTGAAGGTAAAATGCGATGGAGAGAGGCCATGTACAAGGTGGGTTACATTTCTGGACAGCGGATATATACGAAGCCTAAACACTGATACTGATAAACCAGGTGTCAAAAATTGGAAAAACAATGTGTCTTTTTCGAAGTACCGAAAGACCCCGTCTCAGAGTACGAACGTGTCTTGCGCAATTTTTAGTCAATACTAACATCCTCTAGGCGGATAGAGGGCGTCGAATCCGAAGTTCAATATCTTCGAAAACAGCTGGATGAAATTCGCGAGTTGCTTCAACATAGCCGCTCGCAGCCCACTCCAAAATCACAGCTAACACAATCTCCCACCCACCTCGGTGATCAGCAGCAGCACGTACACCGCGAGGGCGCTGGTGGTTCCTCGGGCTTTCATTATCCTCATCCACAGGATCCCCCTCACAGCGAAGTTACAAATATACCTGTGACAAACTCCGCTGGCTATGCAAATAGCCACCGATACCAAAGGTCCATGCCGCCGTCCATATCAAGCCTTTCTCCAAATGATACTTCGGCTCAACCTCTCTACGCATCCAATTTGATAATTAATAGACCGCCCAAAAGAAAGCGACCTGGGTTTGAGATACGAGAGGAGCCCATTGCGGACTTTATTGATAAAGGACTTATCTCGCTTGAATGTGCTGTATCATACTTCAATACGTATGTATGGGCAGAGATTTAAATTATTTAGCGATTGAGAATTATGGCTGACTGAAACGACTTCAGCTTCTTCGCGGGATGTGTATGTATCATTCTCTCCTTACTACACTTGTTCTTGAAGTACTGATGTTTGGCGAATCGTACAGGACAGATATATCCCAATCTTCGACCCTCAATACGACTCTTTCGATTCCGTTCGATCTCGAAGTAGCATCCTTCTAAACGCAATATGTACCATTGGATGCATGGTCGAGACCAGTGAATTCCCTCTCCTGGTACATGATTTTATGCATAGTGGCCTTGCGCTAACTGATCTTCTCCAGGATCCGGAGGTTCAATGTCCGACCTTCTCCACGCCGAACTCAAGAAATGGATCAATGTCATAATACAGAACAAGGACCTAAACTGTCTGGAATCAGTCCAAGCAATGCTCGTAGTTGCTTGTTATTCCTCAGAACGCTCGCTGATCTTATCATTTGCCACTCGCATGGCCCTTGACCTGGAATTGCATGAGGCCTTTGATGAATTGATCCAGCGGCTTGCCCTTCAGAATGAAGATATGGCTTATGCCTTCCCACATCAGATGCTTGAAGAGGAGAGAACTCTTATGTGGAACGCTCGGACTTGGTTTGGGCTTTTGGTTCTCGAGCATATGTAAGATGACCTTTAGATTTTATATTGGGATTACTAGACTAATATGATGCAATGTAGATTTCGCGTTGATGGCGGGAAGCCACCCGGTATTCGACTCAAAGGGAATGCTCGCCGCTGTCGGGTTTTACTTAGCCATCCATCATCAACAGTTTTGGATTTACGGTTGTTCTCTCAGGTCGAGGTAGGTCAAGTACCTAAAACATCTTTAAAGGTGTACTAGTTACTTACTGATCGTTACCGTTAGTTAAATATTCTCCGAGGTACGATCTAACGCATGAATTGAGATGCAATGCTAAATTACGTTCCCTAGCCAATGTTGGCGATGCCCTAGGAGGAAACACATCACTTGATGTGCAAAGTATCGCGGATTACGTGCATGATATGAAAATTGAGCTAGATTTGTGGTTCGAGTAAATTTTCCACCTCTATTGTATCTTACCGGACTTGCTAACCGTGAGCAGTGACTGGCTGCGCATCATTGGTATGATACCAATCGGTATCATTCTCTAAGACTTGCTAACAATTCACAGAAAGTTGTGTTGTGGCCGCCGAAGAGAAACCATCTCTACTAGTCGCCCTCAGGGTGCAGAAATGCTGGGCAGAAATGATGCTCAACTGTAAAGCATTACGATCCATGGGCGTTGAGAACGTAGCGTGAGTACTACTCCGCCTAATATGATTCCATATAAGTTAACAGGATTATGAAGCGCCATGTCCACCACTGAAAGAACAATACTCCTCACAGCCAAAGCAAGTGCCAGCCGTCATCTCCGGCTCATAATGGTCGATCCAGACTTCTATCTCGCCAAACTGAAATACGCAATGGATTTCGTGTGGGCAAAGTGCGCATTCTCCTTCCTATTGCTTCTCAAATTATCCCGCCTCATCCCTGAGCGCGACGAGGAGCATCAAGAACTGCTGGAACAAGGTAATCGACTGGTCAATGAGCTGAGCAAAGCCGGAGCTAGTGGAACTCAGTCCGGAGGTGGGAATATTTATCTCCAGATCTTGAAGGTCAGTATTGAGAAGTATGGACGTGCACTGATGGAAACACAAACACAGCAACCCAGCTCGGATGGCCCTACGGCTACGTCACCGTTTTGGGAGTTGTTTGATGCTCAGGCGGATCTTCAATGGTTTGTCCCTGAGCAGTTTGTCTCCGAGTGGGACTTTCCGGGGCTTAACCTGTTTTATTTTCCTACTGCATGGCAGGATTTCTTTGGAGATTTTTCGTTGGCTATGTAATTTTATAGACTATATCTTAAATCCCCGGTTTAATGTCAGATATTTTCAAATTCCTATTAATATCCATTCTCTCGCTTCGTTCAAGTTGAAGCATTCCTGTTTTGCGCGAGGGTGGGCACAGGGCTATCTCGGCGAAACCTAAATCCTAGGCCCACGAGGGGTGGAGGCGAGTTACTGTGGCATGAAGAATGGCCTAAGTGTTCTGTAATGAATCGTAGGCGTCAAATGTTGGATTTCGTGATTCGTATACAGGTTCGAAGAGGACATGTTTTGAAGTAGTTTGAATTGCAATGCCAACTTGCGATATTAGGATACTCGAATTTGTATGGAGAACTAGTTGATATATGCGGCAAGCTATAATCAACACCGCTAGTCTTGATTCCGTAGGAGTCCTAAATTCTTAGTACTACATATATAGCGGACAACAGGGTATTAAGACGGTATATTGGATCCGAAGCAAAAAGATCTATGAATGCCCCACAAAGACGGAATATTCCACATCCTTCCGAATAATCATTTTCGTACTCTCATCACTGCCACTGCGCATACTGCCTCTATCCCCTTCGGACCTTCCCTCTCCCGAACGCGACGGCCCCGCAGCCTCACAAACAACCGTCCCATTCTCCGCCCCATCGCCCAAATGTGGCCTCGCCTTGAACAAGCCACTCTGTCGGCGCCCGGGACGTCCCTTCACAGTCCCCATCTCGTAATCCTGCGACCGCCCCGACGTGTAGGGGTCTGTATTGCCCCGTCTCCTCGACCCATACCCGTACCCGTACCCGCCACTACTACTACCGAGGTTGGAGTCACCGGCTGTGCCATAATGGGTTGTGAGGGCGTTCATGAAGGGGCGCAGACAGAAGACCGTGCATGCTATCAGGGCATAGTTGAGGTGGAGCTGGGTGAAGACCGTGTGGCGGATTGCGGTGAAAGTGGGATTTTTGATGGTTGTGTATTCTTTGAGGTTGGAGAGGCGGAGGCCAGAGAATATTATTAATCTATGGGTTAGAAATGTATTAGTTCCATGCAATAGGGGTTGGGATGATATTTGGGAAGTGGAAGAGGGAAGAGGGACGTACGGTAATCTCGCGGCGAACGATATCATGATCACAATTTTATGCGAAATGTGCATCTGCAGACCCCAGATCAGGGCAATGCAGAAAATGAATAGTAAGAGCTCGGTCGAGATGTCGAGCGCGGCGATTGCTTGCCAACGGGGGAACTTTTTACAGTTAGTATATCCCATTCCATACCCGTATATTTTGTCTCCGGTGGCTCTTTGCAATTGTAGACATACCAGGTGATGACATTGCTCGCCGGGTACAATCCACGGTTTGTTCCCCTCACAGTTTACTGCAATAGCTAGCACCGAAGCGATAATCCACGCTGTGCTGAGCCCGAACGTCGCCCAGAGGATGCTCTTGTGGCGCTTGCGGGGCGTTAAGCGCAAGTAGATGGCAATGATGCAGCATTTTGAGAGGTAGAGAGTCAAAAGGTAGAGAATGTCGACACCAAGGAGGGACTATGTTGTTAGTTATTTATATCCAACTGGGCGTGGTGTTGGGTGATGAATACATTTTGTATGCGATCCACGGCGGTCTCTGTGAGTAGCGATATGTCTGTCCCGAAGCCGATGCTCGCGGCATGAAAAATGATGATTGACTCAACAATAGCAGATATCTATGCCATTAGCACCATTTACATAAGAGGTCAATTTCTTTTAATTGCATACCGTCGCGCCTAATAGGATGATATCGTCTGGTCCCCATGGTGGATTGAGGAATATCCGCACGTACACCCGGATCAGCAGACAGACCAGCGAGATCACCAGGCAGATAGCGGCGGTGATAATAATAATACCGCCATGGTGCTTGTCGTCTACCGTCTCAAATGGCGGCGACTGGCCGGGGGGCACTTTGATGGCCATTGCCGCACCGAAACACGATGGTGGTCTGTGGGTTGGAAATCTCAAGCAAGAAATATTCTAATATGAAATGGAAAAGAACAATAATCGACAATCATGACGCCAATTCCATGAATCGTGGCAGACAATTCCGGCAACTGAAATGCTGGGACCTAGCAAGGATCATATATTTAGGGTTAGCAGTTCGGGTACTCCGTAGACTCTACACACTTGGTCTCTGGGAGACCCCCAATTTCAATCTCATTAAATAAAACTGGAATCTATACAACATATACCCCCTAAATCTTTGATTCTTTCGTTCTAATAAACCTCTGATAGAGAATATATGGCTGCAGAGCTCATATAAAACAGGTCCACTTGTGCTTCTTCCCAATTGAGTATGTTGTAAGTCGACTTTTCGAGTCTTCCAGAGCTGGAACACGATCCAACGCCACAGGATAGATTAAGTTAAATTGAGCTATTTATTAGCTGAGTGCGATCGTCCTGGTAGCCAGCCATGTCAACGTGTGCGGGTATATAGGGCCGAGAGGGGGCCGAAAGTTTTCCGCGTAAGGTAGCTCTACCGAGCAGCCCCTCTACCACATGAAGATAACCGGCCCTAACTAGCACTAGCATCCAATCAGAGATAATGGCCAGGCCGACTGGACCACCGAATTTTATTAACACATGATCGGCGGGAGAGAGTTCAGTATATGGGGCTCTTATATGGGGCTCTTATATGGGGCTACTACCTACCTATACCTAACTAGGTATATGGGGCGATAGGGGAGCTGAAACCTTGGGACACTTCCGCTTAAAGTATAACCGTCGAGCTTACGCTTCACCTTAATACCTACCTATGTTGTAGGTAATAAATTAAATATCACCAGCTTATGCCCACGACCTTATAATTCTGATTTAATAGATCCAGGGTGTGCCTAACTCAGCGATGCCAAGTCGGAAAGACCCGGACGAGGCTATATGTATGTAATGCATACTACCTTGTTTCATATGAATCTCCTTGGCTTATGCTCGTTATGTAATATCCAGACGTTACAACGTTGGAACATATTAACTCCTTAATTAACTTTGTCGAAGATATCTGAAGAGAAATTTAATGAACTGTCGAAGCTACGAACGTTCACCGACCGGTCGGGACACTGTTGTGATATTCATGCCAATCGCTCCACCATGTCTTGAACTTAACGATAGTTGTACCAAACACTTTCTGACTGCATTATTATCGTCCGAATATGTGATTCTTTCTAACTATAGGTATATCGAATTACTTTTCATCCATCTATAACGTAACAATTATACAAGTGGATAGAGGTTACATCTCTCGCTTCACCAGCGCCACGGGTGGGATGTAATGGTGCCGTCCTCGCAACACATAATATACCACCGCAATGATCAGAATTCCACCGTACATCACTGCGCACCAGTTCATAGTGTCTGGCTCCACCGTCGAGGTGAGCGGGAAGAAGGCGAACACAAACACCGGGAACAGGAAGCACAGGGCCCCAATGTTGATCGCCATGCCAAACCGGCCAAGCGTCCATTTGTGTGGGGGAAGGGGTTGCCCTCTGATACGCTTGAGGAGTACGCATGCAATCGTGATGATGTACGAGGACATCATTGCGCCGATGGTCAGGGTCACGATGGCGAGAAGCGCGGTTGTGGAGCCGATGTTGATGAGCGACAAGAGGATTGTCACTACCAGGGAGACCATCACAGCATTTAAGGGGATGTTCCAGCTGGGGTTTACCTAGTCCTGTTAGTGTGGTCAAGCTAGGGGAAAGAAGGGAGGACGTACATATCCAAAGAATTCGGAGAAAGGGAGGCCACGGTCACGCGCGAAGGACCACAACTGGCGTGATGCTGTTGCTACTTCTGTGATCGTGCTGGCCGTCAGGGTCAGCACTATAATGGCGGTCATGGTATTCGTCCCCGGCAGACTTTCCGTCGCGTTGTAGAACACCTGCATGAACGGGTACCCTGTTGGAGTGGCCAGGATGTCGTCAATGTCGCCTAGCGTGAAGCAAACCGTCACCAGCATCACGAAACCGGAGGCGGCATTGACACAGACAGATGTGATCATCGCCTTTGGCAGGGTCTCAGACGCATCTTTGATTTCCTCGGCTACATACTATTAGCCAAGTTCGTCAATTTTAGAGAGGGACACGTACACATGTGCACTGCACAATCATATCCAATCAGCGCCGTGATGGTGGTCGAGAATCCAACGAGTGTGGCAGTCCCGGAGCTGTTCCAGTCTCCGCCGTTGTTGAATTCGGTAAACACCTGTTTCGCGCTGCGGCGAGGACCAAGGACCCACAGCGGAATTATGATGGCGAACAGACCGCACACATGCAGAATTAGAATCAACACCTCCACGAAGGGAAGCCGCTTTGCCAGGAAGGTGTTGAATATGATCGAAAACAAGGTGATGGCGATCACCAATAGGGTGCCGTGCCAGCGCTGGAAGTCGTAGTCCGGGTTGTTCAGCACCAGCAGGCCTTGAATAATAGTTCCAGCCAGATAGGCAATCGACACGATGGCGCATTGCCAGCCCATGGCACACAGCCAGCCTACATAGTTAGCTTCGTTATGGGGCGGAAGGGGTAGGGGAACTTACCGGTGATGTAGCTGAGGAATTTCTGGCAGCTAGGAGGAGCAAACTCGGATACCCAATGGTATTGTCCGCCAGATGTGGGAGCCCTGCCCAGTCAGCATGGATAGAAGTATTAAATGGGAAATCGGTAGACTCACATAGATGCCATCTCGGCGAGACTCAGGAACACCAGAAGGAATCCAAAAGCGACGACCACGAACCCCCAAATCAGACCAGCAGTTCCTCCATCGGTCAGGCCTTGTGCAAGCAAACTAGACAGTCAGTCATGGAACCAAGAACTAAGAATGAATGGCATACGTCAAAACAACCTCCCACGTGGCGATCAGCGTGCAGCCAAATCCTACGATTGAGATGTATCGGAAGTTACGCTGCAGGGTCAGCACAGATCCATTAGCCACAATAATGCTTAGGAGACATACCCGCAAGACCTGTTCCCTTCCTAGAGCGCTCATATCGGCCTGGTCGGCATGAGTGCCTCGCCATTTCGCCGCGACGCGGCCTTTAGATGGGGCTTCGTCTGCTAGAGTCATGGTGACCGTTGAAGGGTCCTTATCCCAGGGCATACTGACATGCAGATAGCAAGAACAGGGAATAATCAGTACAAAAGACAGGGGTAACAGTAGGTCGGGTCGGTACTTTGTATAAAAAAAGGGTGTCAATGGTTAGAATATTCTCCGGTCGTGGAATCCACCCGGCGCATCTAGTCGACAGTGGAGCAGCTCCGGGTTCCAGCTCGCCTCGAACAGAATCTGCGGTCTTGCCGAGGGAAGGTGTGGAACTCTGGAGCAGGACACGAGTATGGTTTCAGCATCCAGTAGGTTAGTGTGAACTAGGGATGTCTCGTGTTGATAGTGGCTCCACTGTTTGTTGATATTGCCACGCCAGAAGGTGGGACGAGCATTGTGTCGACCTACAACATATATATGATGGTACAATAAAGTACAATAAATCCAGTTGATTTGGACATTTGATCTCCTTAATATTGGACTATCTTGACCCGATAGTCCAATTTTGCTCGCCAAAATTAATTAACTTATGCCCATTGCATAGTTTATAGTATGTTGTATATAATTTGGGTGCCAAGCCCCTTTACTACCAAGTCTTTCTTTCTAGTTTCGGCTTAGCCCTCCCCCCAAATTGGGCCTAACACACGCTCTAATTATACACAGCCAATATTTTTCTTAACTAATAATCCGACAAGAAATTACCTTTCTTCCAAGGTTTATTCGGCAATTCAAATTAGCGGAGTTTGACTGTACGTTACCACCTGTGGAACGCTAATTACCAAAACTTATAGTGGCCAGGGTTCAAAACCCCTTTTGTAGGTGGAATTTGATGCCTGAGTGCCTTATTTAGCACCACTTTTCTTTTTACACCGCTCTATACAGCGTATGGTAAATTTATTGATACTACAGCTGTCAAAAATGAAGCTTTTTATCTGCACACAAACGGCAGTATCTCTATATTTTTGGACGGTTTTGCAAGTGTCAAAAATGAAGCTTTTCATCTACACACAAATGGTAAAATCTCTATGTTTTATAGCGGGTCACAAGTGTCAAGAATGAAGAGGATTTAATAGGACCAATAAAAACTAAGGGGTAAAGGGCGGTATGTCAAATAAAAGAGGCGGTATGATTAATTGAGAAGGCGGTAGTTGAGAAGGCGGTAGCAGAAGGGTGTCACTGTATTATTAAAATAATCACGAAGGCTTTTGTAATAGAAATTCAGGTATTTTAATTTTTCTGCCATTTTAAAGCCAGGCACTGAGGCATCAAATCATCTAAATCTATAAAGGGGGTTTTTGGCCACTATAAGTCTTGGTACGCTAATCTGTTGATTCCGCGACACACGGACAGTCCGGTACATCGGGAGCACCTACCTATGTAGGTACTCGGAATATCAGGTTGGTCTCCATATGTTGTATGGAGTACTCCCTTTTTTCCCTTAATCAATTTAGATATCAATGATTGGCTTCCTCAATACTAGCCCATATGTTGTACGGTACTACGGATATCCTGCCATCCAAATTGCTTTGGTGGGGACGAGACTCCTTGCATGAGAACACAGGCTGGGACTATCAATTTGAAATAACCGTCGCCTAATTGGCATTTTGTCTTCTTTCTCTTTACCCTCACTCATCACCATGATCCCCCTCATTCCCGTCGCGCTCCTCATCCTCACCTCCTACCTCATATACCACCATGTTATAAACCCTTACTTCCTCTCTCCGCTATCTTCTATCCCCAATGCCCATTTCACCTCCCCACTGTCCGGCCGCTGGATCGACCGCAAGCGCAGCACAGGGACGGAAGTGCTCACCATCTACGCCCTGCACCAAAAGCACGGCCCTATCGTTCGTCTCGGACCGAAAGAGCTGAGCGTCAATTCTCTCCATGGCTTGAGGGTAATATATACGGGCGCATTTGAAAAACACGCCTTCTACAACGATGTCTTTGTCAATTTCAATACTGAAAACTTGGTCGGCATGACGCACAATGCGCCGCACGCGCACCAGAAGCGTATGCTGAGCAAGATCTACTCCAAGTCGTCCCTCCAGGAATCTAGTGATCTGCGCACGATCTCGAAGGTTATTCTGCGGGACAGGCTTATGCCTATTCTCAAGAACGCTGGAGAGGGCGGAGAGGTGTTAAATGTGCTGCCGCTGTTTCAGGCAGTTGGGATGGACTTTACCTCCTCTTTCCTCTTTGGATTGAAAGAAGGAACGAGATATTTGTTTAATATTCCCGAGTGGAAGATATGGTTGGAAGAGTATGAGCAGTTCAAGTATTTGAGTCGGGATGACCGGTATATGGGTTTTATTGAGGCGTGGTGCCTGGGATTCTGTAACCGGATAGAGGCGTCGAAAACACAGAAGATCTTCAGTGATGAGGGGAAACTACCATCCACGAACCCAGTCGTCTATGATCAGCTGCGCCAGAGCCTCCTCGCCCAGAAAGAACACGATCAGCGTCCGCTTAACCTAGCAATCGCCTCTGAACTGCTTGACCACCTGGTCGCAGGTCACGAAACGTCAGGTATCACCTTCACCTACATGATGTGGGAACTGTCGCAACATCCGGAGCTTCAGGCCGAGCTGCGAAAGGAACTACTCACCTTGTCTCCGTCTCTCCGAGACCTAGAGACGGACGGAGAGAATCGTTTCCCCTCACCTTCCGCCATCGACACCCTCCCCCTGTTGGACGCTATGGTCCGGGAGACCCTCCGTCTTCACTCCCCAGCCCCAGCCCAACTCCCCCGCGTCACCCCTACTACAGAAAAAGGGACTTCCCTACACGGGTATGACAATATCCCGGGCGGCGTGAGGGTTAGTTCAACGTCCTACTCCCTCCACCGCATCAGCGACGTGTACCCGCGCCCGTTAGAATGGCTGCCACAACGATGGATCGACGCAGACGACAAGATTCACGATATGAGGCGGTTGTTCTGGCCGTTCGGGAGCGGTGGACGCATGTGTCTGGGGAGTAATTTCGCATTGCAAGGTATGTCTCCCATGTATGGGTTCTGGAGAAGAGACTAATGGTGCAGAAATCAAATTGGTAATGGCGGCTGTGTACTCAAATTACACGACATCCATCGTGGATGACGAGGGCATCGAGCAGGACTACGCGTTTATTTCACTGCCACGCGGGCGGAAGCTGATGCTGAAGTTTACCCCGGTCGATGAATGATGCGATGCCGTCATGATAGTATCAAAAGTAATGAAAAGCATTCTCTGTGACTATTTGGTCATCTCATACCTTACCAAGGGTCTTGGCCACAATATCGACTTCTCCCTCCGCAACTTCCGATTGATAGAGCAGTAGAGATAGATGCTGGCATCGGTTGCCGGGTCGAACCGATTTTACAGCAGTCTCCCAGAAACGAATAACCAACATACTGCGCAATACAATTTGTTAGTTACTCACCATCAACCCTGTAGATTATATAAGGGAAGTCACCAATTGCTGTGCATCGGCCCAATAATTCACCCGACTCTCTGCTCTTCGGAGACATCCTTCTTGCATTTGTCACGAACCGAAAAGTTGACTATATATAAGCTCAAGTATAGGGGTTCTCACATTTTCTTACAATTGAAGTCATTCTAGTCACCTCAAAAAGTACTCCCTTGATCCTCTCACTGTCGATATTCGGTATGCAGCCGGAAGAGCAGCCTCGAACGATTGTCGTCCTAGGATCTACAGGTCATCAAGGCACAGGCGTAGTCGAATGTCTTCTTCGCGAGCCGGGTTTGAAAAAATGTCTCGTCCGTGCTGTTACACGAGACACCAAATCTCCTGCTGCTAGACAATTGCTGCAAGACTACCAAACCCCGGATGAGCGTCTCAGTCTCATCACGGGCGACGTTTATGACCCCGTTAGCCTCAACAATGCTTTTTCGGGGGCATATGGCGTGTTTGCAGTTACTAGCGAACACAGTCCCCAGAGAATTGAGACGGAAGAGGATATGAAGCATGAACTTCAAGCTGGTTGGAATATCATATCTGCTGCGAAACTCTGCGAAATACAACATTTCGTTTTCAGCAGCTTGCCTAATATGAAGCAAGTTACAGGCGGCCGCTTCGAGAAACTCTTTCACATGGATAATAAATATGTAATTGAACAATGGGCCAAGCTTGACTTAGCTGCTGTCACTTGTCTCCTTCCAGGTTTGTTTTATTTCAAGTCAAAGCAACTTTGAACATACAACTAATGTTTATGTGAATTACCTGACAGGATTCTTTCTTACAAACCTAAACCGGCCCCAGTACTGTCGTCGCGAAAACGGGATCGTCCGTTTTTGTCCGCCGATTCCCGGGGACAAGTTTGTGCAGTGGCTAGATCCGGTATATGACATGGGTATATTTGCAGCCAGTAAGTTGTTATTTTCTCTAAACCCAACCGCCTTTCTATCACCCTCGCCATCGACTTTGTAGCTCAAAGTATCGGGATTTATATAGCTTGGCAAACTGGTGACCGAAAGCTGACAGCGCTCTAGGGGTTTTCGCACTCGGAGTTTCGAAAACGAAGAATAAAAACTACGTTGTAGCAGCGCCCAAGATGCGCATGCAAGATTTTGCAACTATTTTTACGCGGGTCACGGGTCATCAGGCGATTTATTCGCCGAGTACCTTGGATGAGTGGGCTGATATGGCGTCGGATGCAGTCGGGCCTGGATTCAAAGAAGACATTCGGCAAATGATGGAATGGGCCTCAATCATGCCTGATGACAAGATTTGCTACGGGGCCCTTGATCCAACGGAGGATCCTTCTTGGGAGGATCTTGGTCTTAGTGCCAGTAGCTTTGAAGACTGGCTAAAGCGTACCGGATGGACTGGACCTTAAGAGTATTTGTCAAGCTTCATCAATAGGTCTCTTCGAATTATATCACTTTGTTCCGTGAGTAGTCTTGCTTGTCATTTTCCAATACCCCTCATCGACTTGATGTAATAATGCATTGGAAGGGCAACGTTAGGCCATGGCCAGGGCAGACTCTTTGCGTATTAAGCTCAGTTTCCATCCGGGAGAGGAGGCTTGTGTATACGAGGGACTTGCATGGAACTTTCCTTCACGTAGGACGTGTAATATGTGTTATATATATAGTAGAGTATAATGGTCTCGGGTCGAATTGGCTAGCATTCAATTGAATCATCACCCACTAGGGATATGAAAAGTACCAAGATATTACAATGTTATGGAATCGGGTAGTTCCGGTTACCCAGGACCCGCTCCTCCAAATTTGGACGATCGGATGATGGGATCCATTCGCAGTATGGTAACCCGATATAACAATGAAAATTCCCAACAGCAGGGGGATTTCGAAAATGGACCAAATTTAAGCTGAATCTTAGCCAGCTAGGAGGATGCGCATATGTCATCCTGCGGAAAAGTGCCTTTATCACAGAGCCTGTAGGGCAGGCTGGATCGCCAATTGACAGTCTCATGATCTTCTGGGTAAAATACCCTGTATTCGATATAGAAGTGGTTTGTACCAAATGGATCTCTCAAGATACCAAGGCAAGTTTTGATTCCAAAGACCTTAACAAACTCCGAGCCACCAAAAACGCCATGTCGGACTTTCTTCCGAGGTACTGGAGAGCACGGATCAAGAACTCACAATTCTGCCGTACGCACTCAGTATACACATTTTGATCTGCCGAAATATCCAAACTCTCTAGCAAGATATACCCCGCCTTGGCAAAGCAATGGACCAACACGGCCGTCCATGGTTCGACTAGGAAGGCCACTTCACTGAGAGAGTCATGGAAATGACGATTCATGAAGGAATCTTGCCCTTGGATTGAAGCCCGGGCAAGTCCGCTGACTGCCAAGGCATTATTCGTTCGAAGCGTGGCAACCAAGTCTGTAGCTTGTCGAGCCTCACGTGCAACATCGGCTCCGAGCCTGCATTTGTCAATGCTCTCTAACACGTCTGCCAAAAGCATCACAGCGAGGTGCCAGTGGCCGTCGAGGATGACGTACCACGACTGTATGCGAGAAGGAAGCCGTTCGTGATTATTCACGCAATCGACCATGAAGTTCTGGTATATGGAATCCCAGTGTTGGCATACTGACAGCGTTTTCTGGACGACCTTTTCAATATGATCGGGACTTGAGCCTCGGTAAACCAGAGTTTGGAGCTGTGTTACTCGACGATACAGCAGCACTTTCACAGGGGTCGCTTCCGAAAGTATGGATGCGGCTTCTTCGTAGGAGCATGGCCACCTTGGCTGGTCTTCGCTCGATCCCTGACGTTCTATCGCAGAACGAAGGAATAAATCACCCCACACATCATTTTTCCCACGTACCTTGCTTGCTGTAATATCCCAGTGATCAAGATCAATTTGATATCCGCGATCAGCTATTGACGGTGAGGCCGATGTAACTTGACTATCTTCATCTGATACCACCAATGGACGCTGATACATCGCAGAACTTAGGGTATCAAACATAACGCCTAGCCAAAACATGAGATCTAGCGTTGTGCGATGTTCTTGGCTAGTCAGGAGTGGATCGAATTGCGGAAGTTCTGAAACTTGTGGCATTTGCGGAACGCTTCCCGTTGTCGAGTCTATCGAACCTCTCCCAAGCTCTCTCACTTTGGGAGCAGCCTCTCGCTGCAGTCTTGTGAACTTGCGCCGAAAAGTGAAAATTTGGCGGTTGGCCGTTTCTAGAAATATTGGCGCACGATCATTCTCCAGAAGCTCGCCCAAGGTTGCGTCCTGTCCTTTGTCCAGAGGACTTTGCGTCAAAGAGAAAATAATGTTTGCGAAGGCGATACGAAAAGAGGGAATGTGGCTCGAATGCTCCAAAGCCTGGCGTGCTTCGTTCCACACTTTTTCTCGGATTGACCTCTCATCATGGTCGATTGCCAATGGAACCGTCGCACCAGTGCCCTTCTGCGCATGTTGAGTCCACTGCGATGCGAACGACATAATGGCCAGATGAAGTGCTCGAGCCGCCTTCGTATCTTCCTCTGCGCTTAAAGCTCTGCCCCGTATTGATGATGACACACGATCCAACCGACAAACCCGAATACACATCCTGTTTGACCAACTCGGTCCCCAGGCTTTCATCTCCCGGTGAGGAACCACCTGGCTGATTGAGTCGCTGTAAGGGCAGTTGTGCTCTGTCAACCAACATGACAAAGCATTCTCCATGCTGTCGTGGTATATACGGACCAGGTTGCGTGACATTGTTGCACGAGCGCTTTGCTTGGCTGTATTTTCGGAAGCGATGCAGAAGCTCCATTGAAACTCTGGGTTTGAACTACGGTCAGACGCAGACTCTGGTGGTTTTTTATCTTGACCCTGTTTCCACGCTGGAACCGTTGGTATGAGATGAGAGCTGGGTGCATATTCATGTTGCGGTGACAAGTTGTAGGTGCTCTCGACAAAGGTTGGTGCCAAATTCAGAACCTCACACTGCGCGTCGGATTCCACGGAAGAGTCTGGAGATGCAAGTGGATTTGAACTACTTAGTTGCAAATCATATGGGATACCCATCGTCCAAGGAGATAACTGAGGCCGATCGCTACTTGGATTATTGGGTTGGAATGACTCGAGAAAGTGATGTTCCGGGTGCGAAGAGGATGACGAGGGATAATCCGAGATTTCGGGAGGGCTTAGCAATCCTCCCAGATTGGCCGGATGCGTTTGCACAGAGCGCAGTATCTCATCAAGAGCGTCGTTGTCAGAGCGTATAATCGTTGCTGCGCTTGTGGTGTTGGTCTTGATTCGTTTCCGACTCCCTCTCGAGTCCACATGTTTTGAAGAGATCCAATTGAATGTGCACTCCTTTTTCCATCGTGTGCAGTTGGAGCAAGCACTGAATTCACTTTGTTGTCGTTCTTTCTAATTAGCGAAGTCAGCATTCGCCGTTGATGATGCGGGAACATATTAACGCACAGGTGCGTCGCAGCCTCTTTTGCCCTTGCGACAAGGATCACAGCTATGAAGCTGACGTCGACGAGAGTCTTCCATACTAAGCTATTGATTGTATTACTGGTGGTCAGCTGTATCCGTCAAAAAGAAGAAATCTGTGTCACCCCAATATGTAGAAAAGTACGAAAAGAGTGTTCAGCCTATGATATTTCAAATTTCTCCGGGGGACCACGTGAACTGCGGAGTGCGGAGTGAGTTTGTTTGGGTGGGGGAGAAAGTGGAGAAGCTATCAATCATCCGTCCATAGGGCGACACTCGACATCATTCATTTTCGGTCCAGTGGAACTATAATTTGAGTCTACTTCATCTATTGGATTTGATGAGGTACTAACCTCAGATACTGTAAGGTGTGTCGTATTTTAAAATGGTTGTATTGAAGGATAAACAATCCGAGAGTATGTATACTAACGGCTAATGTTACACGACAGCTCAGGATTATGCGGAGTCATGGAAGCGGACCGGAGATTTGTCTTGCCGAGACCGAGCGATTCGTACCCAACAATGCATGTCTCGGGCCCATCCGCCGCAGTGTTACCCTACAAGCTCACCGCAGATCGGTCTTCAATATGATCGCCCAGCTGAATACGTCAGGCAGCCAAGGGATTCTGATCGACATTAAGGGGTACTAGTACAATTGCCCCTCACAAGGTAGACTGCCGATTCAATTTCTCTTTATCCCGATCTAATGAACAAGCCCTCCAACTAATTGATGGGTATATGTTTTGCTGATTGGTCGAGTCACTGTCGACGATGATTTCTACTTCTGTGATGGACAAAATCGCCCACAAATTGAAACCTACGCATTTTGTGCACTGGGTATGTTTGTAGAGTTGAGTTTCCATGATATGTACAAATGGGAAACGTAAAAACAGCAGTTGAAAATCCTTCCCGAGATCTGATGCTCATGACTTGGAAAGCTGGATGCGGACGGTCTTTATCTCGGTGTAGTTCTCTAGAGCGTACGATCCAAGCTCTCGGCCTATTCCCGATTCTTTGAAACCACCGAACGGCATCTGGTAGTGAAGGGTGTTGTAGTTGTTAACCCACACAGTTCTGTTGGAATAGAGATGTCAGTAAATTCATGCATCCTGAAGAACCGCCCTTGAATTTAATTGACTCACCCGGCTTTGACGGCGTTAGACACTCTGATGGCAGTGTTGATGTTCGTGGTGTGGACAGCTGCGGCCAAGCCTATTTTTTTTTAATCAATCGTCAGACCGTGGGAACCAGATTGAATGTGGGAAATCGGGTAATACTTACCATAGTTTGTGTCATTGGCGACTTGAATAGCCTCCTCCTCGCTTTTAACCTTCTGCACCGTGCATACAGGTCCGAAGATCTCTTCTTTCACAATGGTCATGTTCTCAGTGACATCGGCAAAGACAGTGGGTTGAATGTAGTATCCTTCCTTGCCATGGCGACCGCCACCCGTGACCACCGTGGCACCAGCACTCTTTCCATCATTAATATAACCCATAATCCGGTCATATTGGATCTGAGAAACCTGTGGTCCCTGGAATGTCTCAGAATTGAATGGGTCTCCGACCTTGTTTTGCTCTGTGCGCTTCTTGAAAAGCTGGAGGAACTCGTCATAGATAGCTTCGTGAACAAGAATGCGAGAGCCTGCACAGCAACACTGTCCATGGTTGAAGAAAATGCCCAGATTGACCCATTCAACTGCTTCCTCCAGGTTTGCGTCGGGAAGAATGATATTCGGCGACTTGCCACCCAGTTCGAGGGTCACTTTCTTCAAGTTGCTGTCGGCCGCAGATTTCATGATCTGACGTCCAACCAGAGTCGATCCAGTGAAAGCGACCTTGTCGATATCCATGTGAGAGGCAATCGCCGCGCCGGCAGTTCTTCCATATCCTGAGATAACGTTCACCACTCCGGGAGGGAATCCCGCTTCTTTGATGAGTTTAGCCACGTAGAGGCCAGACAGGGGTGTTTGCTCGGCGGTTTTCATAACAATTGTATTTCCAGTAGCCAGAGCAGGGCCGATCTTCCAAGCAAACATCAATAGCGGGAAGTTCCATGGAATAATTTGGCCACACACGCCCACTGGTTCGTGGCGCGTATATGTCAAGCTATTGGGATCGGTGTCAATCGTTTGACCGTAAATCTTGTCGGCCCAGCCACCGTAGTAGCGCAGACACCCGGCAGAGGCGGTAACGTCGCCTTTGGCCATTGTCACTGCCTTGCCATTGTCGAGGGCTTCAATAGCAGCCAACGTGTCGATATCGCGTTCCATGAAGTCCGCGAGACGAGTCAGGAGACGACCACGTTCGGACGGAGTGATTTTTTTCCATTCTCCGTTCAGTGCAGTACGAGCAGATTTCACAGCAATGTTGACATCATCTTCTGTGGCTTCGTGGACGGCTACAATAGGTTTCTCGTTGTGAGGGTTGATTGTCTGGAAGGTTTTGCCGTCCACACCCTTGATAAATTCGTTGTTGATGAATCTGATAAGTTATGTTAGATCGTCGAATAGACGAAATGAGCTTTGTTGTGGTTTGGGCTAACTTACAGTCCCAAAGGCTGCTCATATGCGAGCGCAGGAGTCTTGACAGTTTGAGAAAGTGACATGATTGAAGAATAAAAGTCAGATAAGAGGTGTTTAATAGAATGTGAGATATCTGAGATATGTGAGAATGTTAGAAAGTGAGATACCAGGCACTCTTATATGGCTACTGAGAAGGACCCTGGTGGCGAGAATTCTCGGGGCCGCACAGCGCGGGGGAGTAGCATTGAGTTCGATAAACGCCGGCCCGACGTTTCTCGCTGTGTGGGGGGTGCGGCTCCGCTCCCGTACCCCAGCTTTCTTTCCCTTTAATTTACCTCGGTGCACTTCCCTTCGTCCGGACCAATAACATAGTCAGGAGCTAAAAGCGGGGAATCCATCAACCCCGTGTTTTGGAAGTGTCCTGTGACGGGAGTGAATGTGGGGGACTGGCTGCAGAGAAAGTGAGACGTCCTACTCAATGCTATTGATTTCATATCACCGGTTGGCTATAACAATTTGCCCTCAACTATTCCCTCATATCCAAATACATAGAACTTTAGCCTTTATTTTAGTAGACTGCAGGTATTTATTTCGTATCAGTATTATGCTTCAATATCCAGTATTACTTGCCATCTAGCGAGCTCATCCACAATAGATCGCACCTCGTCTTTAGTTGATATCCCCTAATCTAACACATGGTAGGTACGACGTAGTCTCCTTGGACCCGGACCCCAAATACTGGGCCCACGGCTGGGCCGGTAGGGTGCAGTGACTAACTCGATGACAAGCTTGCAGTTCCCGAAGTGTGTGGATACCAAGGAAATGCAGAAAATAGCTCTAAAAACTCAAAGTCAACGTCTATGGCAGAGCAAGATGATACGGTGTCAAATGGTTTCTTGCGTATCAATCGTTCAAAGTGAGTCAATTTCAGTATCTCAATTTATATTCACATAAACTCGCACGCAAGTCTCCATACCTATATACACCACACCTATATACAACATACTCCTCGTGCAAAATCCGTGCCCGTAGCACGAGTCATCAATCATGAATCACCATTTACTCTGGCAACTCGAGCACATAGCGGCCAGCAATCTTGCCTTGTTCTATTTCAAGTTAGTTTGAGCCTCATATATAAGTGGGAGAGCGTAACATACCCATAAGCTCAAAGATCTTAGGAAGATCCTTCAGAGGTGCCAGCTTGAATGGAGCTTTGATCAAGCCCCGGGCGAAGAAGTCTAGAGCTTCAACGCCATCCTGTTGATTTCCAACGTAGCTTCCTTTGATATTGATCATACGGACGACGGTATTAAACACAGGGGCCTTGAGGAATGCATCGGGGGGTAATCCAATCGCAACAATCGTTCCTCGGGAGCGAACGTATTCTGAGGCTTGCTGGAAAGGCTTCTCTGAAACAGCCAACAAGATAACGGCATGAGCACCAAGACCACCAGGAGTTGCCGCCTTCACGTCGGCAACCAGGTCTTTGGACTTGGTAAAGTCGACATAAGCCTGTTTTGTTGTTTTCATTAGCTTCGACGTTCGCTGTGGAGGAATATCAGGGTACAGTGGGTTTGGAATCATACCTCAGTGCCAAGCTGCTTGCACATCTCCCCCTTCTCGTCACCTCCATCAATAGCAACTACTCTAAGACCCATTGCCTTTGCGTACTGCTGGGCAAGTGATCCAAGACCACCGCCTGCTCCAACAATAGCAACTGTCTGGCCAGGGCGAACGCCAGATTCCTTCAGTCCCTTGTACACAGTGATACCGGCGCAGAGTACTGGAGCCGCTGCATCAAGAGGAACGCCCTCAGGGATCTTAGAAGCATGGGTAGCCTTTCCGATAGCATATTGCTGGAATGTACCATCGACAGTGTATCCAGAAAGTTGCGCATGAGCGCACAGAGGGGCATCGGATTGTCTGCAGAATTCACACTCAGAGCACGAGCCGTTGAGCCACTTAATTCCAGCGTGGTCACCGATCTCAAAGGTGCTCACGAGATCGCCCTTGCCAACAACAACTCCAGCTCCTTCGTGGCCACCGACCAGAGGCATCTTAACTGGGAGGGGCCAGTGGCCCATCATCGCATGGTAGTCGGTGTGGCAAACTCCGGTGTAGCGAATCTTGACCAGAATATCACCAGGGCCTGGCTTAGGAACGGGGATTTGCTTGAGGACAAGTGGTCCTCCGACCTTCTCGGCCACCTGCGCCCATTGAGTCTCGGGGATGGACATGTTGATGAGATGAAAATGAGGTTTGGGATGAGTTGTAAGTGTGTAGAATAAAGAAATGCTCTTTGGTCAGTTGAAGATTGTTTTCTGGGATTCAATTGCAGCTTTATAGCTAAATGTCTCGGGTGGGGATGTCTGGGGTAACAGAAGGCGAGGTGGAACCTGTCGCTTCTATTCCCAGATTTCCTACCATCCTTGTGAAATTAGGTCGGCCCACCGGAATGCATCAATGGTTACGAAAACCCGGAATACGCAGTGGGTACAGAGTAGATTGATTGGGAAGGAGTTGTGTTTGACCTACTCCTTAAACATCATACACCTCAATTTGGAACGCGGCGATGTTCGAAGGTTAATGCGGGGAAGCTTTGCGGGGATCGCGCACGGCCCTCCATGCGGAGCCGCACGAGTAGCGAATGTGATTGGATGCAATGTTTTGACCGAAATGATCTCTTGTCCGCATTCAGGACGATCTCCGAGCTCACAGATGCGCTTAAGGGTATTCAGGAGCCTGAACAAATGAATGATGGGGGTGGTTTGTGGAGAAATGAACCATCCGAAAGGGGTTCAAATTACTAGAGCAGGTGGGAGATGTTGGCGCTAATACAAGAAATAAATTTAAAAATAGTACTTTTGACAAGGCTCAATACTAGCCTCAGCGACCGTGGCTTTTCATACGAAATATTGGTATAATTACATTTCTGGGCTTCAAATCGCTAGTTATACAAGTAAAAAAGAAAATGACAAGCAAGGAAATTCTGGCAAAGACAAATACCCACAGATCGATCACCAAAGCGCTAACTCTCTTCACCATATTCAGCAACTATTGGGTTCTTCAACTTCGTGTGGAAAGAATGTGCTCGACCAACCACTGCTGATAGAAAATCCGGAATATGGTTCGTCTCTTGCATCTCTCTGCAACTCCACCAAGCTGCCTCCCAAGCCATCGTCTGGAGCTTGGTGTGACCTCCCTTCCTCACTATCTTCAGATACGCTGGAAGATCTCTCTGACCACGTCGCAAATTCAGCATCTGAGAAAAATGTCACGAAACTGTCATTCCCTTTAGTAATAGTAAGCTCAGTAGGTTGATTCCGGAATTTGAAACTCGATCTTTCGGTGTAGAAAAAATTCGGATCAATGACTTCATCGAAGACTTCCTCAACTGAGTCGCTTCTGTAGCATTTGATATGTCCCTCATCGCTGGTTTCTTGTTCAATGATCTTGTTGCTACACTCGGTATTAATAGAGTGATGCGATAGTCCTTGAGGAGAATTAAACTGACCCATAACTTGTGGTATTGGAAATATCTCGTTGAGACTGGGTTTTCTGCGGAGAGGTCACACCGTGACAGCCATCCTCCCGTGGTTTTTTCGTTTTTTCATTGAGATACTTGGGCGGTTTCCGGATTCCATCGACACATTGGGATCCCATGTTGCGTTTCACGCATTGCCCACAAGGGCGTTCATTTCCTACCGTATCTTGTAAGTTTATTATTCTCGAAATATGCTTGCTCGAGACAACCCGGCACAATCCCCGAGCTTACCGCATGTTTTATGGGCCTTTTGGCAATACAAGCAGGATCTCCTAGCCTTTTTGCGGGGTTGCGGGATCTGAAATTCGTTGCGGGATGCCATGCTCAAACTCGTAATCTTGAATTTGCGTAGTGTGGGATCCTCAAAGGAAGCGAGATAGTGTCAGAGTTAGCGTTACAAGAACTTGATACCAGGTTGTATATATACTGAGGTGGATTGTTCGTTATGAAAGTCGCTAACACCAAGGGTCCCCAAAAGATACGGTCACCAAGGTGTACCTCAAAGTAATATGTATATCTAAGGCCATGTGGAATTTGAGACGCCAATTTGAGCGGCTCCGCATTACGAGCAGCCTAGTTGAGATTCACAATGGTTGGGTCCGTTTCCCAGATCAGGACATCTGAGCTGCCTTCCACTTCAAGGTAATGCGGGTATATCACCAACATTAGAAAATGCCAATATTGGAAAATGCCTTAATCAGCTTGCAAGGGTTGATTTTAGCCGTGCGGCTCCGCATGGAATTTCGGATCCGCATGGACCGAACCATACGCGTCGACTCTTGGCAAATAGTGATCCTTCGACTCCATCTAAGATCCCTGATCTACATTCCCCACACAAAAAGAAAGTCAAATATAAAACTCTTTCGCATCTCTGGGGATCCGAAGCCCCGGTGCGAGAGTTTCAATCAATGGCAGCCTTGCGAGCGGGAAGAAAATCAATTCAGCCAAGGTAACGATCACCATGGTTAGAAGCCGGTGCATACGGGACACAGCATATCGCTATGCCCCATTGGCCAACCCCGGATTAGTTCGCCAGTGGATCCACTGTCTACGTTGACCTTTTATTGGGTTCACTTCGTGTTCTGGGCTCACTCGACCTTGCTGCAAATCAATATATCCCACACCAACGGTTTGATTGGATGCGGTGGAAAGGAGTATGATTATGCTTTCCCCCTATTAACAGTAGAATAAGCGAATATCAAATACACCATAGTTCATACCAGCCAGAAAGTCTGGGGAAGGGTTAAAAAGTCCCACCATCCCCAGATGTTGAAGAACTACAAGGCCCGTTTCTCAGAGCTTCCATTCTCATTACCTACTATAGCATATTCTTCTGCACTTTGGTACTAGATATACATCTCAGCGAAAACAAAATGGACAGTGATATGAGTCAAAATGACGAGTTAAAGGGGAATTATCAAAACAGGGAGCACAATGGTCTCGCTACAGTACCAACATCGGTGACACTGTCATCTGAACAATTTGAAAGGCTTTATTTGACTCCCATGACGGTTCGCCAATCACCACTAGCCAGGAAAGTTGGAAATCCGACACCTTTGTGAGTTTTCCAACATTATTCTCTTAAGCATGGCATTTTAATCTAACTTCATTGTTCAAAATCCAGAGCGCTAGGAGGTTTCGTCATCACCACCACCCCCCTTTCATGTTGTCTGATGGCCTGGAGAGGAGCCAGTGGAAACGGAGTCGCTTTTATGTGAGACATCCAACAAATCAGCCTGGGAGCTTTATCTAATGAACTGAACAGCGGTCCTATCATCTTCCTTGGTGGTCTTTTGTTGCTCATTACGAGTGTTCTTGAGTTCATCATCGGAAACACCTTTCCCTGTGTTGTGTTTGGCACTATTGGTATGGTTTTCTATCCCATTGAGAGAAGCCTCGATCACTTGTTCATATTGCTGATACTTTACCAAGGCGGTTTTTGGTTTGCGTTCGCAGCCACAATGGTTCCCGCTTTCAATGCAGCCGGTCAGTTTAAATACATTATTCCATCCAAGTGGAGCTATCAGTTTGCTTATATTCTATAGCCCCGTATTCGACGTCAACCACCGATACAGCTGCCGGGCTAGCCAGTGAAGGCTTCATGAATACATATGGTAAGCGGAAACAAAGCCCCTCGAATTCGATGAATGTCTCTGACAACACCAGCATTTCTATTCATAACTATGGCTGTTCTCATGTTAATTTTCATGATTTGTGCAACGCGCATCAATGTGGTATACACACTCATTTTCCTCTGCCTACTCTTGGTTTTCCTTCTTCTGTCGGCGGCATATTGGGAACTAGGCCAAGGGAATGCAGCAGTTGGTGATCGATGTGTAAAAGTGAGTATCAATCCGAATCTTTATGATTTACTTTCTATTTTGACTGGATTCTGACTTGGCCTTTTCCCTTAGGGTGCTGGAGCTTCGCTCTTTGTTGCTAGTCTACTCGGCTTCTACCTGTTAATTGTTCAACTGTTTGAGTCCATAGGATTCCCATGCTCTTTGCCAGTTGGAGACTTGGCGACATTCTGGACTCGCAATCAAAACAAGTGAGACTCCTAACAGCTATCGAGTGCTTCCCAATTCTAACATAGTACAAGAGGAGAGGGAGATGACGTTGAACAGCCAGCCTCCGTTCGCTAGGGTTCAATCTCATACGATGAATCTAGTGTTACTTGTTGGTATATCTGGCCGTCTGGGATGTGCAGAATAGCTTCTGGCTCGCTTCCGTGGGCCAGATCTTGTTCCTACCCGTCATCCCGCTTTCTGTTCATTCTGATGTTATTTTACTGGTTTTCTTTTTTTTTTTATTGCGGAGCGTAGCTGCCTAAGGGATATCCATATTTACTGTATGGTCCCAGGTCAGCTTCCCAAACCTGCGCACATTACTTGTGCAAACATGCGACCACTAAAATTAATATATTCTTTCTTGAAAGTTTGACCCATGAATTTACCTAAGAATCCAGAACATCCAAGTACTTAGATAAATTGTCCGAGCTATAAAAACTGAAAAAGTGAATGACAGCTATACGCAGAGCAACAGTTCTTCCTGTGTGTGAAAAATTCGGGACCGCAGTCTAACATTAACCTCCCGCCAAGCCCGGGAATTGCCTAATTCGGGCCGTATGAATAACGCCAGAGTCGCGACTTATTCTCGCTATTGGACCTCCCGACAGATCTAGGTATCTCTCCGCGTAGATGATGTCGCCTTGGGACCAAAACCATAATGAGGTGGCCTACAAACTTGCATTTGCTGACTATCTGTGGGCTACCGCTACGATTTGAGACCACCCAAACGGGGCCTTGCATCCTTCAACCCGTCTACATATCCTACCTCTTTTATATACCTCATTCATTTTTCCTAACGCTTGGACTCTTAGCCGTCAAACGATTCTCAGCTGGAAATGCACGTCTTCATATCTCGAGTTTTTGTGGGTTAGCACCACATTGGTCCCAACTTTCTTGGCGGTATTGGCTACGTCGGTCGAGCGATCTGAGGATACTCGGAGCGGGTTGAAGGACTGGCCTTTATGGCCCAGAATCTTCTATACTCTATCAAATATAGCTGGTGCTGTCCATGTGCCTTTCGGGTCTGCTTTCTTCGGTCCTTTTCATTGGAACATTAGATGCATTGGGAGTCGTCGGACGGTTAACAGCTTCAACCCTTGTCTGTCAATTTATCACAGCACTGGAGTTGGAGCGTGCAGAGGATACGGAGCAGGAGGTAAAGGACGTGGGGAATTTGGGCGCGGGGTCCGGATTGAGCAAGTGAAACAGGAGATAGACAGAGAGAAAAGACGCCATTCTTGCAGAGGGAATGCCATGCTAGAGCTGCTGAGGGCCCGAGGACTCGATCTGAGAGGACTGCGAGCGCGAGTGAAATGAGAGATGGTGCGGTAGCGAATGAAACAAATGTTTCTCGATAACTTCAAACTGAAGAGCTCTTCTCGTTCTCCGCAGCTTCGACTCGCCCCTTGCATGACTCTCTGGGCCATGGCGGGTTTCTGTAAAAGCCGTGCGATAGAAAAAAGATAAACAATACCAGCATATTTGCAATGCTCCACGCCGTCGGGTATTGATCCTTGATTTCCATATAATCATCAATCTTATTGGCGCCGAATAAGATCACAAATGTGCCGATAGCGCTTTCGGCGGCTTTTCTATAAACACTGGCACTGCCGGACGGCTCCATGATAGCGGAGGATAGTTGGCTTGTTCGATTGGGATAAATCTGTAAATTTTCAACGGAAAGACGGAGAGGAAAATAAGCAACGAAGAGAAGATTCCAAGGTCACAGGACGGAAATTGTAAAATCGACCCGAACACAGCCCTGTAGGGTCTTTTATAGCTTCCGCACTGATCCCACCGACAAACATCATTCGGGGCTATTGCCCTAACCGAATGACGATCCAGCTCCGTCCGTCATAACAGGGGTCTGATGTTAGCTCGGGGGCTAAGAATGTCAGTGTATGTTGTACTATCCACTAACTTGCCAGTTTCACTGATCATTGGCTGGCAAAAAAAGCGACAATCCTTGCCCCTGAAATGTGGCACTAAGGCGCCCAGGGGTGGGGTTAGGAGCCGATTTGGCTGTTCAACCCGCAAATCACTTATTTTGTACATTGTACTTCGGTTATGCAGAACCTCAATACCGAATCTCGCGGTTATGTGATTTTGGGGATACGAGACTTGTACCGTGCTATGGTTCTGTTGTGGTCCGAATCCTGTACTATAACAGATAGCGAAGGCGGTGTATTTGTTTCTATATCCCACTGCTCACCAGCCACCAACTGACGAATATCCTTCCTCCTATCTTTGGTCCTACTCTTGTCGATTTCCTCATAGTAGAACAGCATTTGCCTGGATTAGACAAATTTTGGTACCATTTTCTTAATATAACACAGACAAAACATTTGAGTCACTAAGCATGCATCATGTACATCGTGTTGCATATCCACATACGAGCCACTATCCCCCACATTCCGCATGAGTCTTCATGACTCAACCCAGCCCCGCCCCCGGGCCTCCACACCAATTGGTACATATATATCTAACTAATCTTGCAGAGATCAATTAACAGCCCAGAACAGTGCAATCTATGCCACAGAGTATATCGAACTCCATCAACCCCTCCAACTCCAATTCCTCTAAAATTCTGGGCACCACAACCTCAACCACAACCATGTCACCCACTATGACCCCAATGACCTTCTACGACATCGCCCTTGCACCCCCAGTTACAAAGCACGCCTGCTCCCCAAATCCCTGGAAAAGCCGCTTTTCCCTGAACTTTAAAAACATCCCCTACAAAACAATCTGGGTACCCCTACTCGATATCAGCTCCGTCCGCGCCCCTCTCAACATCCCCGCCTCACGCAAATTCGCCGACGGATCCCCCTACCACACCCTGCCCGTTCTCTCCGACCCTGCAACCGGACGCGTAGTCGGCGACTCCTTTGAAATCGCGACATACCTGCAGGAACAATATCCATCATCGGGGGCGGGTGACTTGTTCCCAGCGCAGGAGCTAAACTTCGTGTTTGCACACGACTTTGGGAATCACCCGCCAATTGCGGAGGCACAGGGAGTGGAGGGACCTGCTGCCGCTTACGCGAAGTTTAATACGAATGTCGATGCTGTGTTCACTGCGAATGCGCGCGTGATTGCGCAAGGTTTCCCTTTTGATCCTGCTGTTGCGGAGGAGTGCAAGGCGATGTTCTCGAAGAGAGTGGGGGTGCCGTGGGAGGCTTTGGCGGTTGATGGGGAGGAGAGGGTGGAGTTATTGAGGGCGTTTGAGGAGGCTCTGGCTGGACTTGCGAAGTTGTATACGACCGATCCGAGTGGGCCGTTTTTGTTAGGGAGTAGGGCGAGTTATGCGGATTTTATTGTTGGAGGGTGGTTGCGTATGAGTCGAGGCATGTTGCCGGGGGAGGAGTGGGAAGCGCTGAAGGGGTGGCATAGGGGTGTATTTGGAAGGTTAGATGAGGCGCTGGATGTGTTTTCACAGATGGACTAGTATCATTATATCAAAATAGAACAAAAAGGTTATTCCTTGGACAGATATCATGGCTACGTATTCGGCCTGATGCAGGGTCATAGCTAGGTACACTGTGGTACAAACTACTAAAACTAGTAAGTATCAAATGCTGTAGTTATATGATGTTAGTTAATATAATCTAGATCCCCCTCATGCTTATTAGTATACATGAAATATCATGGCAATATAATGCGGTAGTGGTCGGTCGCATCATACGCAACAATTAAGATTTTGAAGATATACCCAGGTATTTACCTAGGTACATATTAGGCAATTTGCTAAAGTACCTAAAGTGCTTGCTGAAGCCCTCTAAATAGAATCCCGCGGATAATAAGTAAATCCGAGGCCGGATCCCTCTTGGACCACAGGCGGTTGGATGTGCCACACAACCATAGTATAGAATTATTAAAATGGACTTTGTCTTCATCAATGTCAAAAAGCCAAATGACGCCCTTCAGCTGGCTAAAGAACCCGAGGTTCGCTCTCATGTGACGCGATATCAATGGAAGCGATCTGCGCGTCGAGATAAACGACTCCGGAAGAAGACCTCGTTAAGTTCTCAAGGTGTGAATGATCTTGAGTGTGAAACCAACATAGAGTTCCACCCCTTTTGTCTGGAACCAGTCTCGATTTCCCCTCAAATAGGAGGACTCAGAGTTGACCCTTTCCAATCATATCCTATCTCGGTTCAATCTTGGACTCCCTTGCTTGTCGATCACTGTAAGTCAATTTCTGAGTTGAGCTGGCAAGTGTGGCCTTGACTCTGTTAACATGGTAAGACTTGACACAGATGGCAGTCGATATCCCCGAGCTTGACTTGCCTGGGAACCACGGCCTCTTGAGGACAGCTTGGTTTCCATTGGTGATGACCGACCCCGCTTTGTTCTCTGTCATTATGCTTCTTGCTGCATCGCATTATGCCTCCCTTCAGGGTTCTCCGGGCAGTATGAAAATCGACCTTCTCGGTCTTCGCTACGAAGCTGTACTATCCATCAATCGCAGCCTTGAGTTTCAACAGCCACAGACTGTACATGATGCTTTGATAGGGGCTATAGCAAAGATGGCAAGCTATGAAGCCATGTTTGGCAGTCTCGAGAATTACTATATCCACATGCAAGGTCTTGCGCGACTCATTGGTTTACGGGGGGGTCTCACATCACTGGGGCTAAATGGCTTGCTCCATCGGATCGTAGTTTGGATTGACCGCAACTCCGCTTTCTTGTATGCATCGCCGATGTATTTCCTAGTGGATACCACTTCGTCGATTCAACCTCCGCTAGATCCCAATCCTGGTCAATTTCTTGCAAGCTCCTGATCGGCAGAACAGTCTATCACTTTCCATTGGGCCAACGAAAATAAATTCCATGTTCCATATCGCTTATATATATGACGCCGGGAAATAACGTATTACATAGTCCATGGGGACTTTTTGGTGGGGATTTCCTAAAAGGGTTATCACATCCAATGCGCGACCCACATTTCATCACCAATAAAGTGATAGGGTTCACGATCACGCTCCACATATTCCCTATTGCAGATAACGCATACTAATGCGGAATGTGGGGGCATAATGGGATACTGCAACTACATCACAGCAGATTCAGCTGCTCCTATAAATATATAAGTAGCGGGTATATCTCTACCTGAGACTGCAGTTCTGCTACTCAATTGTCACGAACTTTGATAGTCAAACTTCTACGGCTACTGCCTACCTTCAATACCGAAATGGCTTCTTCTAGTAAAGTCGCTCTTATCACCGGCGGTGTTAAGAATCTTGGAGCTCAAAGTGCCCTCGAGCTGGCTAGCGTGGGCGTCAATCTGGCCCTTCACTATCATTCACCCGGTAGCGAAAAGGCCGCATTGGCACTAGAAACCACACTCAAGGAAACTCACCCTTCAATCAAAGTTCGCTTCTACCAAGGCGATTTGACCTCTGCAGCTGCAGTGACGAAACTGTTCCAAGATGTTGTTCGTGACTTCGGTCATGTTGATATTGTGATTAACACCGTCGGCAAAGTTCTGAAGAAGCCTATCACTGAGATTAGCGAAGAGGAGTATGACGCGATGTTCGCGTAAGTGATGGGGAAGCGAATTACGAATTCTTGCTATGGTTGGCTAATTATACATCTAGGGTGAACTCCAAGACTGCGTTCTTCGTTCTCAAGGAGGCCGCTGCTCATGTGACCGACGGCGGAAAGATTATCAGCATTGTGACTGCGCTTCTAGGAGCGTTTACCGGGTACTATACTTCTTATGCTGGTAGTAAGGCACCCGTCGAGCACTTTACTCGGTATGTTGTCATCCTTGGGTAGACCAAAGCCCCAAACTAATAAGACCATAGGGGTGTTTCCAAAGAGCTTCAGGCGCGCAGAATTAGTGTGAACAACATCGCACCGGGGCCAATGGATACACGTAAGTCTATCATCAATAACGATGAAATATTTTGCTCATTTAAATAATCTAACACTATATTCCAACAGCCTTTTTCTACGGACAGGAATCTCCAGAAGCCGTGGAATTCCACAAAGCAAATGGCATGGGTAACCGGCTTACTATGGTTAAGGACATTGCTCCTATCATTCGCTTCCTTTGCACCGATGGTGCTTGGATTACCGGCCAGACTATTTTTGCCAACGGTGGATACACTACTCGTTAACTGAATTTTTGATTGTCGCAGTAAAGCTCATGGTGATGGTTATTTGTCGAATAGCAGTGGTCAAATACATGAATTTGATGGACAGCTACGGAGTTGTAGGGGTCCAGAAAGAGAGGAGGGAGAGAGTTCATTGCTATGGGAGAAGGAAACTGCCAGATATCTACCACTAAGAGATTGATGCCTCAGGCACCATTGTGGGGCCTAAGGCCAGAGAGCACAGCTCACCTACACCGGGAAAGGGTGTAGGTGAGTGCTTAGTCACAATTAAATAATGCAGAAATTCCTTAGCAACCGATCGATCTACACGTCCACTATATGTACGGCAATATTACGTCGGAAAATTATGTACTCAAGGACGCCATTATTCGGGATATACACATACACAAATGACCCAGAGTTGAACGTTCTGTGCTTTGGGATGGAAGCTGCTGATCTCTCTACCAACTTATAATTTGCTTCAGCCTATTTCACCTATTTTCAGGTCCTACGGAACAAATGCGATCGGAACTCTGTTAGACAAGGCATAGAAATTATACGTGAACTAATGATATCGCTCTGCCATCTAGAGGTTCTTTCCGGTTCTCTGAACCGGCGTTGGATAGTAGGAGCCCTAAGAAAGTCAGGATACTCGAAGCCATGGATGTATTTTGGCAGCACATACTAGATGAGAACGAAGGAACGACCAAAATCCCGATGCATCCGCAGAGAAGATGAACACTTGTCCCGATTCTCGAATTCGTATGCCCAAACTGTGAAGAGCCAGGTCTACAGGCTAGACAGTGGTATGCAAAGCAAGAGAGTACTCAGATTCAAAATACTAAAGCTG
>LACB01000184.1:0-50744 GCA_030142185.1 Penicillium thymicola
GTCGATAAACAAGCAAGGGCAGCTTACAACATAGATATCCCTGAGAAGCCTGGGGAGTGAGATGAGTTGATCGTAACGTGAAGAGTATGCCACAAACGATCTCGAATTCCACGATCACCCTCGCCGCGCCTACTCCGATTGAACAATTGTCTTTGTTTACCGGTTGACTTTCAACTGTGAGCACCCTAACGAATAACACCATCTCTTCTCTTCCTTCTCTCCTTTTGCAGCCCTGAAATCTTGCAATCCTGGAAGACATTCCACAGATCTTATCTAATCGAATCAGATTGATTGGATAGGATCGTTATTTCATCTTAGAAACCACCCCGAGTCCACTTTCGAGGACCGTCACGTACGGCCCAACCCCACACTCCATCCTTGTGATAAGCGACTGCCGGTCGTGAATCTGACAATTCACCATTAGCCCTCGATACATCCAAGCTTGATTCATGTCCATATTCGTCCTCCGCCGACTTGGATAAACTGCCAAAATGCCGCCTCCCATCGATCCGGAAACTATTTACACTAAACAAACTTGCATCGGTAGGTTTTTTTTCAATACTTGTGTTTTGAGGGGTCATGGGCTTCATGTGGTTGCTGACCGTTTCGTGATTTCGTAGGCGGTGGAAGCTTCGGTAAGGTGTTCAAAGGGTAAGTCGAGGACCTTCCATATCAACGTCTTGGTTCAACAAACAGCTGACCCAATTCGGACAATTAGTCTGGATAGACGCACTGGAGAGTCAGTGGCTATCAAAATCATTGACGTCGAGAATGCTGAGGACGATGTCGACGATATCATCAAGGAGATTGCGATTTTGTCCGAGCTGAAGTCTCCCTATGTTACCAAGTATCATGGCTCATACCTGAAGGGGTCCAACCTGTGGATCATCATGGAGTTCTGCGCCGGTGGTAGTTGCCACGGTCTCTTGCGACCTGGTGCGATCCACGAGGAGTACATTGCCATTATTCTGAGGGAGCTTCTGCGCGGGCTGGACTATCTCCACAGTGACCAGAAGCTGCACCGAGACATCAAAGGTACGAAGACCCCAATTGGTTAGAATGGCGATGCGCACAGACTAACAATTTTGGTTGCAGCTGCCAACATTCTTCTCAGCGCCAGTGGTCAAGTTAAGTTGGCGGACTTTGGCGTGTCGGGACAACTGTCGGCAACAATGACCAAGAAGAATACCTTCGTAGGCACTCCGTTCTGGATGGCTCCTGAAGTCATCAAGCAATCTGGATACGATTACAAGGCCGATATTTGGTCCTTGGGTATTACGGCAATTGAACTGGCCTGTGGTGATCCTCCGTATGCCGACATTCACCCAATGAAGGTGCTGTTCTTGATTCCCAAGAACCCGCCCCCCACCTTGGTAGGCGATTTTAGTAAGCCTTTCAAGCAGTTTGTTGAATTGTGCTTGCGCCGAGACCCTAAGGAGCGGCCATCAGCCAAGGAACTCCTTGAGCATCCGTTTGTGAAGCGTGCCAAAAGAACAACCTACCTAACAGAACTCATTGAGCGCGCAGAGCGTTGGCAAATAACTCATCGGGGTCAAGACGACGAGGACGAATATGATGATTATGACGATAGGGGAGCCGATCAAACAGCAAATGCCAGAACCCAGGAAAAGGAAGACCTTTGGGATTTCGGGACCGTTCGTCCTGTGGGAAAATCAGCTGCGCCCCCATTGCGCCCTATGAAAGGCTCTGACACCAACGCGCGGACAAATGAGACAGAGGAGTGGGATCTGTGTGATGCGGCACCCCGACAAGCCGGAACACCCCAACCCCCGTCGCACGCTCAAGTCACCCCAGCAAACCCTGCTTTTAATGCTTCTCCCACCAAAACCCCTCTTCCTCCCTCTGCGCCGTCTTCCCCTCTCAAGCAACGCCCCTCCCAGACCGCATTTCCTTCACGCAAAGTTGTGTCTCCAGTGGTTAGCAAACCCGCAGTAGACAGCCCTCCCCTGAGAGGATTGGACGAACAATACGCACAGGCAGCGCCTCACTACGCTGGCAAAATTGATACTGCTTCTTCAGCCAAACCTAGCTCCGCGGTCAGTAACCAGGGCACTCCTGTCAAACAACTCTCCAGCATTCCCCTCCACGACCAGTATCGCACCCCATCCGGTCAAATTGTGCAAAAGCCAGCTCCACCTTCTCGTACTGCCGCTGATCCTCTGGGAAATCAACCACAATCTCCGCGCATCCCTCAGATCGCTCTCCCAAGACTTACAGACCCACTGCAACACGCAAAGCCTGTTTCTGGACTCAAGTCCAAGCGCGCACCAGCAAACATGGATGACCGTGCTATCCCCCACCGCTCCACCCCTCCCACCCCCACTTCCAGCGACCACAAGCGTCCCGCCCGACCTCTCCCTGAGCCTGAGCGCGCAACCGCCTGTGGAACTGTGATTCTCCCGGCCCTCCGTGCAGCCATGGACCGCCGCCGCAACCATCTCGTCCGTCTCGAACCCGGACGCAACCCTAACGACCCCCCGCCTACCCCAGAAGAAGAAAAGGACTTCGACCGCAGCGTCCGCATCCACCATGGTCTGGAGAAGGTTGCTGAAGACATCGCTCGAGCTTTCAACAGCCTCCACCACTGGGATATGGAGAGACCTGTTGATATGGGCGGTGGTGTTGATGCTGTTCTCGACGCGTTCCTCGAGGAGGTCCTTTTTCGATTGCAGCCCCGTAACAACGCGTAATGGGCGCGTTGAAATTTTGTTTGTGTAGAAATGAGTGTTCTCAATGGAGATTGTAGGCCTGTACTTCGCGTTGTTTCACTCCTTGCCTTCTTTGTTTCTTGAGGCCTTCCTCTACTTTCATGTATGTTATGTGTAGGAGTTAACGCTTCCAATGGAACTCCCGTCTCTGCCCTCTGCCCTCAGTTCTCATTCTCACCTATAGTACTACGCGAATGATTATTATGATCTCGCCTAAGCTCCTAGCAAATGGAGCTCACTGATTAGGGCCCGTGTTAGAGGATCAACTGCTGATACTCATCTCATCTGATCTTTCTCTTCTTTTTCTCATTGCCGACAGTTGGCTAATTCCTCCCACTAGACATTTCAAACTGCATGCTTTATTCAGATAAGATAATAAAATGATGCCATAGTGAGATCTAGAAAGAAACTCCACTTTACAACTATGAAAAGACAATCTAAAGAGGCGCCCCTGTTGTCTCTTGAGAACTTATAAAACTGACACTTCCGGGTATTTTTACTCCGTGTCTTCGTCATAACTGAGCTGATCATTGTTCACGACTTCACCCTTGACCAAATCCCATGCTTTGATCGCCTTTTTCTTGTTTGTCGAGCACGACAGGAACACCTTGTCTTCATCTTGTTCGAAACACCCTTAATCGAGGACACCTTCTACATATGTATCTCTTTCTTTGTTCTAGGCGTCGTAGTCTGTGCCATTTCTACTTGGGCTCACAAGCCTGTCTAACTCATTCAAACTCATTGAGATTCCTTAAGTCCAATTAAAATACACTTTTATCCTCAACTCAAACAATGGGAAAGAAAGAAAGCCACAAATGTCAAATGAGCATAAGTGATAGGTACCTCTTCTAGTCTTCGAGTTGGGAATCGCTCAGACCCAGAGCTCGCTTATACCATTCCTATTTCAGTGAGCAGGATTGAAGGCCGTATGGTGGGTTATGTGGAGAGAGACAAGACAGAGAAATTAGGTAGATATGCTAGAGGCGGATGTTCTAATTGGTGCATATTGGTGCATAAAGAGACTAATATATTCGGACCTGAATATCAATATAGGGATATATGTACCCGTAGACACCATAGTGTGTTCCAAGGTTGCACTAAAGTCTCTTTCAAGTAAGGTTGTTTTAAGTGGGCCATTTAAGTGGGCCAGTAGTCACGTGGAAGGGGATTGTTAAGGTTATTCCTAGCAATAACCCGGGTAGTGTAGTAGTTTAAGAGCAATGTCAAACTTGCAAGGTTGTCATCTTAATGAAGCATAGACCTGGGTTTGATTCCCCCTGGAGCCATATTTCAGTTAGATGGCCATCTGGCAGATGTACCACTGGGAACCACCACTCTTTTCTCTTTATATAATATCCGACACGCCAAAAAAGAGAAAAGAGAAAATGAGCATGCAAAATTTATTTACCCCATTTACCTAACATACTTGGTAATGAGAAAATAAATGAAGTTTTGAATTTTTCTACACAGACCCGGTGCAGTTAGGACGCAACGTCAAACTTTCTTGATGCATTGATTGCAGATCACAATAGTCTCCCCATCCGCGTACATGAGAAACAATGCAACCGCCTATAAGTTCAAGACCTGAGCATCCATAAGTGGTTATACCAGGATGGAATTCCTCTTTCCAGGCGATGAATGTCTATAGCTGATTTAATTCTCAATTTGGTCCATTCCTCCCGTATCTGTGCTCCTGCGAGTGAGTGAATGTAAGTCTCTGAAAGTGGGACAATATTTTTTTCATGGTTTTCCACAGACATTTGGTGTTTGAATGGAACTGTAGGCGGAAGGAATCAATGAACTTGACGGAGAATGTGAACCTGGTGGAAGGGCGTAGATCGGTAACCGATTTGTGTTGAGATTCACTGACTGATGAGCAGATTTCCTATACAAATTAGCACAGGCATACAACCCTCAAATTGAATCGACTTTACCAAAGAAGGAATCTGTGAAGATGAGGATGCAAAATTCACTCACAGAGGGCCGTGGAGTAAGGAAATTCCCATGACAGCGAAGAGCGCCATAGTTTACATTAGTATCCGCTACTAGCCATTAATTCCATACCCCCTCATTGCGTGCTCTGTAAAATCCAAGCCAATCTCAACGCCCGAAGAGAGAAAAGGATCCGAGGCAATAGTGAGCGCACAATCCAAAACGGTGATAAACCTTCTTTGTTGAGTTTACAGAATGACCTGTATGCCAGGATCGTTCAGCTGAATCAATACCGTGTGAAGCGTACGGACCGCGCTCGGTCTTCACTTGACTTCGGTGTTCGCTGGAGATGAATGATTTCGTCGGTATTTAGGCAAAAAGCGACTAAAAAGGGCGTAAGCGAGAAGGAGGTAGTGCCGCTAGGATGGTCGAAACAGCCAATCTGTCTCCGGCGTCGGAATCAAGTAGTTTGTGATGTTGAATTCATTCGCATTGGAGTGATGGCCACCATCATCTACGGACCCAGTTGGAGGCACGGGGTCAGCATCCGTCAAGCCATGAATCGACATCGGATTTGGCATAGACTCCGGTATTTCCAAATGAGACGGAGTAGAATTAGACAAGTCAGGAGCCCGAGTGGGAGGAACACGGGGAACATTGAAGAAACCAAAAACATCGAGGTACTCGAGTTCGTTGGGGGCGAAGCTGCGGGTGGGCATTGCCGAGAGGGGCGGCTGGGGCTGGTGGCTCTCACCAATGCCATTGTCGGCAGGTGATTCACGTGGTTGACGCGAGATCAAAAAATCAAGATCGAACGCACAGCGACGCATATCGGCGAGAATCTTGACTGTTGATGGCGTGGATCGTTCGCCATCCATCGCCATGGATTGCTGATACTCGTTGTACTCGTCCAGGACGCGTTGAAGGATGCTGCTGTATCGCTCGGCAACTTTCCAGTATTTTCCTAACTGGAATAGAGTATCCACGAAAAAGATGATATCGGGGCTGACGGTATGTGCAATGGTTGAGCCGTGGACGAGGAGTAAGCGTGCCGAGACCCAGAGAGTGAAGGCGAATGGTGGGCCCATCTTGTCTAGCATGGTGTGCTCTACAACGAACCTTGTTACTGATAGAATGTTTTCGACAGCTAGTAGGCATCGCTGGCTGGCGCTGTATGAGGGCGTGAAGATTGGAGATCGGGTTGTCGGGTATGCCGCTGAGGAGTGCAGACGAATCACAGCTCTAGAGTAATTGACGCGTTAATTGCTTGGAACATAAAGATGAAGATTTGGCCCACTCACGTTTGGTAGGTTGCATGTAATTGCACCCAGTCACTGTGCAGAGCCCGGCCATTCTTGGGCCCACTGAAAAGGCGGGACGAGTTCTCGTAGGCATATTCCGCCGGGAGATTGAACTCCCAGGATGTGAGCTCGCTGTCGAGCTTGCGATAGGTAGCCTGCCAGTCCGCGACGTCGGAGAGTGCTCCGATATCCACGGGCCGTTTCAAGAACAGGTGAATCCGCGAGAGAATACCCAAGATTTCAATATAGAGACCGAAAGACCCAACGTTCTCGGCTTTGGTGAGATAATCCGCACGGTCGCTGGAACATTGGAACCACCGCGTCTCAACGGGCTGATTCTTCATAAAATAATCATCCTTGCAAGGAAGTTTGCGGTCGATATCTCTGTCGTCCAAGGCGAAGTTGAACGCAGTCGCCAGGGTGGAATATCGATCCAGCAGGTAGACCATCCAGAACAAACGACGTCTACTCTCATCCTCAATCCAAGAGTCTGGCTCCGAAAGAGTGACAGCCCTCAGAGTATAGATTGAGGGGTAGAGGGGGTTGATAAGAGAAGACTTTGGTTCCACGGCCAACCCTAGCTGAACTACAGATCGGGTAATCAGGGCAAGGAGCTTCCAACCCGGTGGACCATTGGACGATCCAACCAGATCAAGAGCTAAAATCACAAGTGCCTGAAGTGCCTTGACGGAGGAATTTTCCAGGCCATACAGGACGACCTTTTGTTTGGACGAGTCATGATAGCGCTTTCTGTTCTGGTCATTAAGCCTGTTGTCGGAGGAAAAACGCAGAGTTGTTGCCACAATTGCATACAACACCATTCGGTCTGCCTCGTCTAGTGGCGTTGGACCAAAAAAGGTATCCAGGGTTGTTCGCCGGTGGAGGATTGGGCACCAGGAATTGATATGTTCGAAATAGAGATCTACCAAAGCATAGAGCAAATCATATGGTGGCAGGTCTAGATCAGGATTAGCAAGAGATTGCTCTTGGTTTGAGTATATGTTGACGGGAACCTTCAAAGAGGATTCGTTTCCTGTGTAATCGTGATGTGCGTTTTGGGTATGTAACAACTGGCCACCAGCTGGCACCGTTGACATGTCATGTTGCAGATGATTATGTGAGGCATTCCTCACAGAGCCATCTGATGGACTATTGGTAGACACATCCGCGCGGCGTGAGGGTAGAGTAACAGCAGACCCAGGATCGTTGAAGTACAGGGCCGTACTAGGACTAGGTCCGTGGACTGCTGACGGCTCGGATGGAGAGCTATATGAAAGAGGCCCGGTTTGGGGTAACCCGTGACCCACCGAAGACTGGCTTTGCAACATATGCATCTCGATAAGCCGAGCTTGCGATTGGATAATGTCTTCCAATCGATCTGGGGTACGAGTGAGACATGAAATAGACGACGAGCAGACTGTATAGCAACGTACCAAGTCGTTGTTCTAACTCCTTTCCATAGCCAGCTCTCAGTCCAGGCTTCTTTCGTTCTCTATATTCACATAGTTGGCCATTTCGGGTACACCAGCCACAGCTCGGTTGTACTCGGTCTGGGTTGGTCAATATTAGAAACGGAGCATCTCCCTAGGGTTTTTTTTTTACAGCATACCACATTTAACCTTTCTCTGCTTGCATAGTTCACACCTTGGTAGAATTAGTTGCGGTTACGTTTCATACAAACGGTAAGCCGAGGTGATTCAGGTACGCACGAGACAGTGAGGGGGCGTTTTCGCTTCAAGGCTCTTGTGGAGCCATTGAGTCCAACATGATCGTTATCGGAATCGGAGGAATACTCTGCACTCTGATCTCGGTTTAAATCGCCGAATTGCTGATTGGAGGACGGGGACTCCTGGGCGAGAAGCGCAGTGTTCGGCATTTTGATTTAGCGAGATAGCAATTCGCCCTATCAGGGACCGAGCATGGTGCAAAACTGCTTCACGGTGAGATTTCGGAATAGGCTGGGATAGCCCGGTATATTGTTTTCAGATAGAGGGAGCCTTACAATGTTCTCCACGATAGTCAGTATTGAACCCGAGGGAAAAGAGAAAGCAGAAACCGAAATGGTCGGACTCGTGGAGCTAAGGCCTCAGGCAGAAACCGGGGTCCCCCGCATTCTCTCCGCTTTTGGAATCTCCCGACCCTTCGATATCTTCTATTTCTCCTATTTCTTTGATATTTAATCAGAAGTCAATAAGGGAAATTATACCGTTTGCAATATGTCAGCAAATAGCTTATACTCGAAAATAGGGGTGCGCAATTCAACAGAAACCCATCGTCACTACTAGTCTATAGGAGAGTTGCAAGGCTTACTATGTCTAATATAGACTCTGATATGCCATAGAATCATCATTGCTCAAAAGAAGCCGTAAGCTTTGTATATGTATGAGTGTTGGGTACTTTTGCCTTGAATGTTAACTGTACTGGGCAATACACAGACATAAAATGGCTTCGAGTCTTGGACTTCACAATATACATATCAAGCTTTTCATTTAATTGAGTATCGAAAACTGCTAGCTAATTGCAACATCTACTAGCCCAATATTATGAACGTGTCATTATAGTTTACTGGGGGAATAATCCATGTCATCACGTTCTATGAAACTAATGAAATGCGAGTTTTAGGGTTTTTATCAATATGGATAGTGATTTACACATCCGCAAACCCACCTTTTTATTCCATACTAGCTAGCCAATTCAACTTTTACAACCAATATCTGCCATAAGCCCGAGTAAATCCGCCTACCCCAAGTAGACTAATGGGGTCATTCGGGGTCATCACAAGTTTGCGGCGTTAGTGCAGAGATAACTCCGGTGCGTGATACTTAAAGCATACCTGTCGACGCTCTTGTATGTTTATCATTATCAATACTTTCATCATGGCTGCTACCAAGCTCACCTGACTCATCACTGGCTGCTCCTCTGGCTTTGGCCTTTCTCTGACCTGCGCGCCCAGACTGGTGGACACAAGGTCATTGCGACCTCGCGCAACCCATTGCAGAGCCCCAAGCTGGTTGCCGAAATCGAGTCCAAAGGGGGCAAATGGATACAGCTTGATGTGAATAGTCGTGACAGTGGCGATATCATCACCGAGCTCGAAAGCCATGGCGACCATATTGAGGTGCTGGTCAACAACGCCGGCTATTCCATATACGCCCCCATCGAGACTGTCGACGAAGAGGAAGTAAGAAACCAGATGGAGACCATGTACTTTGGTTCCTTACGTCTGATTCGGGCCGTTCTGCCACATATGCGCCAGCGAAAGTCCGGCGTTATAGTCAACATGAGCAGCGGTGCTTCGCTTGATGGCATTCCCACCATGGGAGCGTACGCGGGTGCAAAGGCTGGGTTGGACGGTAGGTACCAATGAGCCTATTGCCAAGAGAGATAGCTAACTGTGAGTTTGATAGCGCTTACCAAGATTCTTGCTAAGGAGGTTGCCCCATTCAACATCCGCACCCTGACTGTCGTTCTCGGAACCTTCAATACCAACATGCCCAACTCGGTGATTCTGGGCAAGACTCCCCTGCCGGGGGACTACAAGGGAACCTTTACCGAGCAGGTTCAGGGTCTTCTAGTCAGTGGGAAGATCAAGCCCAACGGTGACAAGGACAAGGCAATGCAGGCTGTGTACCAGGTCGTTGCTGGCGAGGGGGTTGGTGAAGACCGTCAAACCGAGAAGCTTCTCCCTCTAGGGAGTGATATGACCCCTCGACTCAAAGGAGTTCAGGGGTATCTCGGCCATGCTTTGGTCGTGTTTAGCTCTGTGACCAACAGCGTGGATGTCGATAAATAGATCATACTTCCCCTTTGGAGATTTCCTGGTAGACCCCCTGTTGAAGTTTGAAAACTATAACCTATAGATTCTTATGGAATTTCAAGGGCATTTCTATCCGCCCCACATATAGCCTGAAATAAATAAAATAACATGTGTTGTCGCAATAAATTCTCCGAATCGGCGTTTGTCCGTCTCTCGGGTTAGTCTCGGGTTAGCAATGCACCGAGCTCCCCTCGGCATGTGGAATTCGTTGAAATAGACATGAATCCCCCGCAATTGTTGGATTTCTACTTTATTTTCTTTCTCTATCATTTCTAGTTGACAATTATTGAATTCCTTTTTTGACACTTGTTCATTTCATACATCATGGGTTCAATAACGGAATTCCCCCGAATTAAGGAAGTCCGCACCTTCATCATTGACGGTGTTGGCTCCGGCGGTGACTACCACAATGTAAGAGCTCGGAGATGTTAATTGTCTCGAAATTTGACATGCTAACTATCGATACAGGTCAAAGGAGGCCATTGGCTGGTCGACAGCAACATCTCCACCCCTATGACCAAGTGGGCACAATTCCGTGGCTCACGAACATCATGGGGCATCAATGTTTTGGGATCATTCTGTGTGGAGATCGAGGCCACTGATGGCACCAAGGGCTTTGCGACTGGTTTCGGAGGTCCGCCTGCATGCTGGCTGACCCAGCAACATTTCAACCGCTTCCTGGTTGGCGCGGGTATGTACATCATCTCATATACATCGAAAAATGGATCTTTCTGACGAACTATATTTTAACAGACCCCCGTGACACCAACGACCTCTTTGAGAAGATGTACCGCGCCTCGATGTTCTACGGCCGCAAGGGTCTACCCGTCGCCGTGATCTCAGTCATTGACCTGGCTCTGTGGGATCTGCAGGGCAAGATCCGCAAGGAGCCCGTCTACAAGTTGATCGGAGGAGCGACTCGGACACGATTGAACTTCTACTGCACCGGTCCCCAGCCTGGTTCCGCAAAGGCGGCCGGCTTCATCGGCGCCAAGGTGGCCTTGCCACACGGTCCCGATGAGGGTACCGAGGGCCTTCTGAAGAACGTTGAATACCTGCGTCAGCAGCGCGAGAAAGTCGGGGCTGATTTCCCACTACGCGTGGACTGCTACATGTCTTTGACAGTCCCTTACACAATCCAACTTGTCAAGCGCTGCGAGGCTATTGGGCTCGACATTGACTGGTGGGAGGAGTGCCTCTCGCCTGATGACTTTGACGGCCACGCACTCCTCAAGCGTGCCCACCCCACTGTCACATTCACTACCGGCGAGCACGAGTACTCCCGCTACGGCTTCCGCAAGCTTATTGAGGGCCGCAACGTTGACATCCTCCAGCCCGATGTGATGTGGGTTGGTGGAATGACCGAGCTGCTCAAGGTCTCTGCCATGGCTGCTGCTTATGATCTTCCCGTTGTGCCCCACGCATCCGGTCCCTACTCGTACCACTTTGTCGTCTCCCAGTCCAACAGTCCCTTCCAGGAGTACCTTGCCAACTCTGCCGATGGCCACACTGTTGAGCCTGTGTTCGGTAATCTTTTCTTAAACGAGCCTATTCCTACCAAGGGCTACCTTGACGTCTCTATCTTGGACAAGCCCGGCTTTGGCTTGGAACTTAACCCCGCTGCTCCCCTGATCCCTGCTGCTGCTATCCTTACGCCGGCACCCCAGAAGTCCCTACGTGCACCTGACAACCAGGAGGCAACCAATGGCTCTGCGTAGATGTCGACTATTTGGCGGAATCTTTTCTATTTTTATGTCTTTGATCCATTCCATGTTTACCAGATATTTACGCGCTATACGAGAATCATGTACATACATACACGTCGGATTTCACTTTCCTTTAAATACCATCTCATGGCCCCTCTCATGTCAAATATCATTAAATAGTAAAGATTTGTTGCACTCTGCACGTATACAAGGCATAGAAACGGAGGAATAATACCTAGTTCTTTGATGTAGAGATAAACAACCACCTCGTCTTTATATTTTCCAATACCAGAGGGCTATAGAGTGGGAACGGAGGTTGTATGAATTGGAAATTCAGTGATGTGTGTAAAGTCCAATTGAGCAGTAAGAGGTGCCAAAGTTTGTAACTCTCTAGTCTGTTGCTGGGAAGTGCGAGACCGGCCCACCTCCGGGCCGGCCCTAGCTGCTTGTAACGTCGTATTTCATTGATTGAAAGTGCTCGTTTGTGATACAACACCATGAAATTATATTCAGAGAAAAGTCACGCTCAACACTGTATCTGGAGTGCTAAACCTTCTGTGGATGGTCCGGATGCTTGGGGGTTCGGGATGCCGAGTTAGGGTTAGAGTTGGAATTCCAATTATATGGTAATCTAGTATAGGCATCTAGCATAGGCACATGATACTCACCAAGGCGATAGCAAAGTTAATGATAGATTCATGTATTTACCGGGCCCTAAATTATCGGCTCAGTGCGGGGCTATATATCCAAACCAGGGTGGTCCAGTCTGGTTCTACAAGGTGTTCGAGGATGATCCGATAGACAAACTTAACGGTCAGACTCGCTGGATTTATGAATATATATCTGCTCTACATAGTATGTGAAGTGGGGGTCCTAGTCAACATATGGCTGTGTGCATCTCCAACAAGCCATAGTCTGCATTTTCTCCCCCGGATGCCTATAGATTACATCGTCGGATATCTCGGTCCTGTTCTCGGAATCTGTCGTCTTCTAAGGAGATTACACAAAGAAGCCATCGATTCAGAAAAGAACTAGAAGCCGCAAAAACTACGGAGTAAACACTGGCTGATCCACCTGAGCCGCCCCGAGACTAAATAACCGGGGGCCAACGTGTGGGCCAGTACATCCCACCAAATGAAGGTCCACGATTTATCCCCCACTAATGCATTGGCACCAAGTGGTATTGCCTACAAACCACTGATAAGGTCTTGCTTGGTCATGTTTTACCGCTAGGTCCCTAGTTTCTGTGTCAAATTATTGGCAATATCGAAAAAGGCGTATCCTTACCAAGAAGAGAAGACGCCCCCAAATCCTTACAGACGAACTCTGCCCTAAAGCCTTGGACAACGTCATATGTAAATTGATATTGCTATAAACTGCCACTAATTTTAGAGCAGATCCCTAGCGCCACCAACCTTTGCATTTATTCAGATCCCCTGGGCAACTTTGTAAAGTAATCCATCAATGCCCAACTCCGGTTCCTTTTCTTCCCCTTCTGACCTTCTCAATACCCTAGTTTTGAATTTAACCCCGTCTCCCACGGTAACGAAATGGAATCACTCGCACGAACCAAACAACCCATCGCTGTCCTTCCGGAACATGTTGCTTCATCAACCACAACAATTCAGGTGAAACAACATAGTGTGAGCTGGTCCAGCGGCAACTTCACAATTTCAAGCACCCCAACTGCCGAAGAACCTCTTTTAAAAAAACTCTTTAGCGTCGACGGTGAAATCGCGTCATGGTCTCAGCGACGACATTTTCGCGACGCTTCAGGTCTTCCCCTGTTTGACATATCGCGGAAAAAGGCGGGGGTAACATGGTACCTTCATCTTCCCGGAGAGAGCAGCAGTAAAGGAACCGCTTCTGAGCCTATCGCTACGGTTGTACCGAAATGGAGTGCTCTCAAAGACAAGTTTGATGTTCATCTTCGCAATGCTGCTGCAAACGGAGAAGAGACGATACTGGAGGTTCGCGGACAGAATGTCTGGAAGTCCAAGACAAATGTTTATCACCGGGGTAATTTGGTGATGATCGTAAAATTGACGGATATTGCTGCGGTGTATCTACCCGTAAAACGACCGTCATGGGAAGTGGTGGTGGCAGAAGGGATGGACCTTTCACTAGTAAGATGGCCTAATTTCTGTCCAGAAAGTCTATAGCGTCGACAGGGGTTCTAACTTCTAACCTTTCATAGGCCTCGGCAATTGCTGTTCTTCTTGCTGCAGTGTTATACCAGAGCAGTGAGGCACCATCAAACACACTCACGAACTCGAGTTACTGATTCTTTAAATAGGTGGTAAAGGAAAAGCGCCGGTGAGCAATGATGAGGGAAACAATGGATAAATTCAAATATGAAGACAAAGTCGAAAAGTTGAACCGACAGGACAAGGGCTACATGAATATGCTAGCGCGTTGAAGCCAGAAATAATATTCAGAGGCACTTTTATATCTGCACTGTAGACGAATATATAAAGTGGATGATCTGCATGGAGAGATCTGGAGGTGAAGATCTCAATTTGACGTCAAGATGCCTCTGAGAAGCGCGGGATAACAGGAAACATGTAACAGATATCCGCTACCTGGATAATTGCCAGTTACTTTCTCAGCATCTTCCCACAAAAGAGATCGCTAATTCGACCTTCTATATCCTGCTGTAGATCAGTGGCCAGTACCCTCTCAGCTGGTGCGGTGCTCGTGGAACAAAAGTCCCCGAGGGCATGAATTTCCCAAGTTGCGTGTACTGTTGTTGAACATCGTCGAAGCTTGACTGGAGGAAGACTATTTCCCTTTTCCAACGTAATAAGACCCCTCCGATTCTTCTTGGCTTCAAGTTCCCGGTGAGATATCGTCAGAGCGGCGCGGCCTCCAATATCCCGTGGCAACCAATATAAAAATTTCCAGGTTCGAACTTCGATAAATGATATCTTTCAATTTAGCTGGATAGCTTGCAGCTGAATTTGGCCTGGTTGGTCTGTCATACTCTCCGACGCACTACTCTGCTTCGATTGAACGGACGCAGGAGAGTTGAGGTGCCGATGAATGCTCCTTGTTGATTTCCCGTTGATTCTCTCACATAGTGCAACATTCGAGCTAGCTATGTGGGACACTTGCTTGGGGGCAGTACTTGTAAAATAGAGTAACCAGGAATATCAAAATAGTAAATACCCGATTCATCCAATTTGCCGGAGAATGTGGGGGTTTCCCCACACAACTCGGGGTAACATCACCACGAAACACCGAGCTTATCGAGAAAGTCATCCACCTTTTTCCCAAGGTGAGAATTACGGGAATTATGGGAATTATGAGAATTACAAACGACACCCCTCCATTTTCAACATCCCCAATGGCTTTCCCGCAGTTATTAGTTGGTAAAGTCGCCGCCATCACCGGTGGCCTCACAGGCATCGGACGGGTATGGTTTCTCATCTCCGAATTTAAATACATTCAGAGAAAGTAAAAAAAAAAAAAAAAAAAAAAAAAAACTAACATGTTACAGGCAATTGCCCTTGATTACATCCGTCATGGAGCCAAAGTCTCCATCAGTCACCTCGGCGGCGAAAAGGAGGATACACTACTAGAAGCACTCCGCAAAGACGTGAACGAGATCGAACCCGAAGCAGCCAAGACGCGATTCCTCACGGTATCGGGCGACATTTCACAGCCAGAAACAGGCCAGAACTTCGTCGCAAAGACTGTCGAGGCATTTGGTCGACTAGATGTATTCGTGAGCAACGCAGGCGTGTGTCAATTCGCCGAATTCCTAGAGTGAGCCATACCCAATTTATCATTTCCAATTCCACCCCTCTTCTCCTCTCTAACAACCCCCACCAGGCTCGAGCCCTCCCTCTTAAACCACACAGTGTCAACAAACCTCTCAGGCGCATTCTATGCCACCCAAGCCGCAGCCCGCCAAATGGCACTGACCCAGTCGCCATCGGGCGGCTCCATCATCGGCGTCAGCTCCATCTCCGCTCTGGTCGGCGGTGCCCAGCAGACACATTACACACCCACCAAAGCCGCTGTATTGAGTCTTATGCAGTCGTGTGCGTGCGCGCTCGGTAAATATGGTATTCGGTGTAATGCGCTGCTACCGGGGACTATCCGGACGCAGCTTAATGAGGAGGATATGAAGGATCCTGTTAAGCGGAGTTATATGGAGGGTCGGATTCCGCTGGGTAGACTCGGTCAACCGCGGGATTTGGCTGGGCCGGCTGTTTTCTTGGCTTGTGATGAATTGAGTGGTTATGTGACTGGTGCGCAGCTACTGGTTGATGGTGGGTTGTTTGTTAACCTGCAATGAGGATATATATATACAACATATATAGTTTTTGTCAAGTCACTTATTCACGAATATACATATTTCAAACTCAAAGGACTTTACATTTCTATGCTTTATGGTAATCAAATTTCTAGATCTCTATACCATAAGCACGCAAAGCAACAGATCCCCATACATCCCTCTTTTGTTCCTCAGACAGTCCCCTCCGTTCCAGAATCTCCTCCACCACATGTCTCCATCTACCCCAAGACACATCATTCCCACCACCACCAACATTGCACACCGGCCAGTCCGATCCAAACATAACACGACCCGGCCCGAAAGCATCAAAAACAACATCAGTCCATGGCTGCACGCGCTCAACGATGGCGCCAAAATCCGGTTCCGACGCCACCTCTAGTGGCAGAAGCTCAGAAAACGCCCCAGAAAGCTTCATATAAGTCCTAGGATGCATCCTCGCCATCTTAGTCACAAGATCCTTCCACTCAAGGAACTCAGGATGAGAGTGAATATCATCTACCAAACGAAGATTAGGCTTGCATAAATGGTCTATAGTTAATAGTTAGCAAGAAGAACCCCAACCCTGAAATCTCACCAAAAGAAGAAAAGGAAAAAAAGACCTACTAATAACAATCGTAACCGCCTGCTCCCCCTCCAACTCCCTATAAACCAACTCCATCATCTCAACCGCCTCCTTCAACTGCCCCAACCCACCAGACCTCGCATCAACCCCAAGATCAAAAACAAACCCTTCCCTCCCCAACCACCTCAACCCCCCCACAAACCCATCCCCAAGCATCGTTCCGGCAACCTTATCCTGCACCAAATACCTAACCCCCCTAACCTTCCCCCAAGCCACCTCCCCAGTGCGACGACGGACCTGCTCCATATACGCGCTCAACACATCCGGTCCACCGGGAACAGGCGCCCAAGGCACAATCCCCAGACAGAGGGTTTTGTCTTGGGGGACGTGGCCCTCGCCTGGGATTGGTGTGCCGAGGGCTATGCGTGTTAGGAGGGAGACTTCGTCTAAGGCATGTTCCCAGCCGTGGTTTGGTGGGGTTGAGTCGGTTATCGAGGAGAGGCGGTCTGTTTCGAGGAATATGAAGCCCCGGAGGAATGCTGTGGTGCTGGATTGTGTTGTTGCGTGGCGGTATTCGTTTACGCTGTGTTGTGTGCCTAGGGGGTTGTTGTCGTTGTGCCAGGATAGGGTTTTTAGGTGTGTTGCTGGGAAGAGGTGGATGTGGGAATCCACGATTGGGATTTGGGTTGGTGTCATGACTTCGGGTTATGTAGTTGGGTGTTGTGTTTTGGCTGATGTGGGGTTGAGTTGAGTTGTAGATTGGAAGATGGGAATGCGGGGTTGGTTATTCGTACGAAGTACTCTTGGTGTCTGGTTCTGGGGGTTTTTTGGGGAGATTTTCATAGACGGTGATATTTTTCTCGGGGAGGATGTTAAGTCCCTTAAGTCGTGGGAGCTAAACCTCGTCGGTGGTTCTTGTCCCGAATCCAGAGCTTGGTGGAGAAAGTAATTTCAGACATAAAAAAGGATCAAAACTGTTATTGGCTATTGAATTCCATGTATATTCTACAGTACTACACCATCAGAGAATAATGCTATACATAGGACAGAAAGAAATTCATATGCACGAGAAAGGATCAAGAGTATACATACACCAAGTGGATAACACCACGAGGGCAACAAAGGGAATGCATCAGGGAACATAAGAGGGAAAAACACAATAACAGTAACAGAGGCAAGGTAAAAGGCATGTGAACAACCCCTTCCGCAGTAACACAGCAGAAGGGACAGGGTATGTATGCATGCATGCCTAAGAGGCATGCAGTAAAAAGTTCAAGTTCAAAAGGAGAAACAAAAGACAAGAAAAAGTAAAGGTGACGTTCCAAATTGCAACTCGCCAGGTCGTCTTCGCCATGATCAGAGAGCAACGAAGGCGTGAGTGGAAGGTATTGCCATAGGGCATATTTTCCCCCAGCACGCCGATATACTGCTCCTAGTTCGATCTATACAAGGTTTCCTCTGCATCCACAAATCCACAAACCTAATCATCCATAGGCTTGTCCTCCAGAGTGACTCTGTTGGGCTCACTTTCAGCGATGCTGCTTCGGTTGCTGTCCGTGCCACTGGTCCTGACGGCCGAGTCAGTAGGGAAGCTGGACAAGCTACCAAGGCCTGGCTTGCGGCTAGATCGAGCGCCAGAAGAGCGGGACATAGAATTGCGCTTCTCGAACTCGGCAGATGCTGCAGCCGGAGTAGGAGTAGGAGTTGGAGAGTCATCGGAGGCTGATTCGGGAAGAGAAACAGGAGGGGGGCTGGGGGAGCTCGAGTGGGCGCTGGTGCTGGCAGCAGCCGAGGCAGGAGACTCGGTATACGTGCCGTTGGTGACAGTCTCGGCAACTTGAGTGTTCACAACAGGAGCATCCTCAGATCCAGGCTGGGGAGCCTTGTTGGCTGGTACATCTAGGCTACCGCGGGTGGATTTGCGGTCGGAAGGGCTGTTGACGTTGATCGGGAACCGGCCTATCTCCGAAGCACCGCTCGAGCGGTCACGTCGATGCCGTTGGCGATTGGCGGGACTGGTTGCCCGGCTGCGATTGACGATAGCTCGCTGGCGGGCCTCCATCGCCGCACGACGGTTACTCTCGTCCGTGCTGATGGCGCGCGGACGGTTGGAGCTGGAGCTGGTAATTCCGAGCGCACTCGATTGGCGCTTCAGTTCGCCAAAGATGTTGTCCTTGTGAGCAAACAGATCGCGGATCAGGCGGTAGCTGTGGCGCTCATTCATTGTCAGACTGCTCTCAATGCGAGGGCGAAGAATACAAGGGGAAAAGGCCTGTGCCAACGAAGTGACGTAGTCTTCGTCGGCCGAGGTCAAATCAATCAGGCGCGTGAAGTGAGTCATAATGGCATCAAGCGTAGCGATGTTGACGAGGCGGAGTTGTCCAAGGGTGCTTTGCAGAACCTTGATCCGTCCTTCTTCCGTGGTCTCATGAGCGGTGGTGGAATAAATCGTCTTCACGATTTCGTAAACTTGTGAAGAAACCAATGAGTCTATCTGGGGATTAGTATGAACCCAGATCAAGCCACCGAGTGAGCGACGAACCTGGCAATTCAAGAAGGTACAATCTTAGAACGCTTGCAATAACTGGGATTTCGAATTGAGGCAACACCTCGGCATAGTCGGCCTTGCTGTTGTTCAAGATTTGACGAAGCTTATGTGTCGTGCTGAGATCAACATCGGTCAGCCAGATCATTCGCCGTGTTTCATCGCCTTCAAGTTCAGGGTAGCCTGTAGAATTTGTGAGCCTTGGTTCATGAATCTGAACATATCCCACGAATTTCTTACGGTTATCTAAGTAGGTCAGAATGGTGGTCACCAGGATCGGAACACGTTTGCGGTCGGCACGAGCCCTAGCTTCAAGGTCGACACCAAAGTTTTGTTCTAATGGAGATTAAAATTAGCCACGTTTCATGACTGGGCAATGACCATGGTTGTACCTTCAACGGAACCATAGTAGTTCTCATATGCTTGGATCTTAGGCACGAATCCACCAGTGCGGTAGTTCTCGAGCAGATATCTCAGGTCGCCGAGGGGCTGAATTGTTTCCTGGTATAGCATCATATGATCCACTGTGCTCTGCAGGTTGGGAATGACATTGCTGATCGCGCCCGAGAAGTCGAGAACCACGGCTTTGATGGCCTTGAGGCGGTCCAGCTCGCACTGCTCCATATATTTGAGCTGGCCAATGACTTCTTCCTCCAGACGACAGCGGATCTGATCAAGTCGACGAATAGCAACCTTGTACCGTTCATCGGCTTCCAAAGCCTCCCTTCGAAGCTTCTCCGAAGGCGTCTCGTTCGGGTAAGGGTTGTTGAGGGGATTCCATCCAGACAGCATCTCCGAGACAGATGCAATAGGCGAGTCGCTGCCGTTACCGTCCTCGCTTGATGCCACTGAGGTGACACGCATGAGAGGCTTCTTTTTTTCTGGAATACCGGTGATCTGGAAAACCTTGGGACGCCACTGATAGTTCATCTTGGAGCTATTGGCAAAGACATTGCCCATATTTCCAACCAAGCGGAGAAGACCGTTGTCTACCATATCCTGGCCAATTATCTCCACCTGAGCGAGGTTTTCCGCCTCCATGTAGGTTTGGATATATTGCGAAATATCCGCGCCGGTGGATACATTCGGATAGGTGCCGATGATGGGAACCTTTGCCTCGCCAAGCTTGATGTTATCAAGCATATGGGTCAGGAGTTTTTTGATGTGGTCTGGCGGGAAAATCCGCTCACCCAACTCGATGGGGTCTTCGTCGGGCTCTTCCTCGGTGGGGAGGATGATCTTCGGGGGAGCTTTGATTTTGGGGCTCGTCTCAGGGTCTTGGAAAGCAAGTTTGTTCTCTTCTTCCAGGTCCTCGACGACACGACACTTGTTGAAGTAAGTACTGCGCAACTTCCTTACCAACTCCGCCTGCTTGGTGTGTTCCTTGATGCGGGACTGGAGGAGGTCATGCGAGTACTGAACACGCATGTCGTGCTGCTCGCCCCAACGCCGGAAGGGCGATACGACCAATTCACGGATGTTGTTGGCGATCTTCTGGTGGTTCTTAGAGGCCTCGACCATCTCGGTGCGGATTCCTTCGTATGCCTGTAACGAGGTTCGCGCGACGTCAGTCTTCCTTCATTACGGTCCATTTTATCCGTCTGAAAACAAACCTTTCTGACACTGGCTCCATCGTCCTTGCCAAATCCCACTGCCGTCATCTTATCCACGCTCGGGGCAATGTCTCCCATGCGGAGTCCATACTGCTCTTCCGCGTCTGCACGCATGGATGCAATGGCCAAAATCTGCTTGTTCTCCACGACTCCCTGCTGCAGCTTCCCGTACAATACCCCCAGACCCGAAGCATAGTCGGGGGTCCAGAAAGAGTCCGCGAAACCGGGCATTATGGCGGCGGCTAAAAGGCTGATTCAGGCCGTTAAGCGGAGACACGTTGCGATCGGCGTAAGAAATGAGAGCGATCCGGCAGGTGACACCGGTGAGTTCGTAGGTTCAGAGAAAAACGCGAATCGTAAAATGGCGGGAAAAGCGCGAAAATGAGAGTCAATCGGAGCGAATTGACGTTTTGGGGGGGCACTGAGGCTCTGAGTTTAATTTGCGATATGATCAAGGACACCGAGCGAAGACCAGCTGGCTTAGTTGTCAATTCAATATCCAGACTTGACGCTGGATGGAACTGCGCATAGACGGGGACACCAATGACGAGGGAGGGAAGATCACTTTGGAATGCAAGAGAAGAGAGTTCGCAGGGTGTTAAGCGCCGGGTCGCGGAAGAATTCGAGGCTAAAATGAGCGAAAGCCAGACTAGGCAAATTGCGGTGCAAGTTGATAGGAAGCTGGCAACAAAAACAAAGAAAAACAGAAATGGCAAAGATGAAGATGGAGATGGAGTTCATGGAGTTCATGGATTTCCAGATCGTAGGGCGTCATGTGGCTCGTAATATTACGGGGATTTGTGTACATCTGAGACCAATACGGCCCAGCAAGAGCCCTTTGGCTTACAGCCTGTGGCTCTGGTCCCCACCGTCTTTGAATCCACTTTGGGCTATTTTTGGGGTTGAAAATTACACCGGGGTGGTAATTGGCTGCAAATCTTTAAATTTGGGGTGTTTTTTTTTCATTCTGTTGAAGAAAAAAAAAAAGGGGGGGGGTGGTTGGTGTTGTGGCTGGTCTCTTTTTCTTTTTGATTTACAGTTGAATTATATTGACATTGCATGTGCCTGTGAGCCTTGCTTGAGAGTAATAATATATATACATTCAATCAATATATTATAGAATTTAGTGTAATAATGTAGTACATATGTGGCACCCTACTCCTAAGCCGTTGATCATTCCTGACTTCCTGGGTCAAACGTTCCCCCACAAGTATTTGGCGCCAAGCCTGGAGATTCGAGATCGTGATCTACGTTAATCTACGTAAATATAGTGTTGTAGGTTGTCGAAAGGAGTTTATGTTGTATGCACATTCTTGAAGCGTATGAACATTTTGTGTCATATTCATAAAAAAACATTATGGTATCGTGACTATCTTTAAGAAATGGCCTTCAAATATCAAGATGTATATATGTAAAGGGAGGTGTAATTGAGAGAAAAAAAAACATAAAAAAAGAGACGAAACACCTGTCTAACAGAAGAAGTTGTAAACCTTCTTCCACACGGGCCATTGTTTTTGCTCGGCCCGCTCCTGTTCAACCAAATGCTGAACATCAAGGTCGCGACGACCGGTAGCCAAATCCGCCTCGGATGGGAGAATAAACTTGGTCTTGTACATGAGCTTGTAGCCGACGTAGGAAATTAGAACCACGGGGGCGGCCAGGTATACAGAGAAGAAATTGTAGGCAATCCCCTTGGGTGTCATTTCTGCGTAGCCGATGGGGGCAAAACCAACCCAGAACTGGGCAATCAGCACGAGACAGTTGAAGATGAGACCGATCCACGAGCCAATGACGCCGGGCTGAGAACGGAATGCCAGCTCATCCAGGCTGTGACCCTGTTTCTTCCACGCTTGGCGGAAGAGGATGTGGGCACCACACACGGAACCCCAAGTGAAAATAGACGACAGACCCGAGATGGCCATCATCCACTCGAAGGCAGTAGTCTGCACATCTGAGGCGGCGAGGTAGCAGAGCAGACCCAAGACAGATGCAAGTATAATGGCGAAGAGAGGACGACCCTGGCGGTCGATGTATGCGAGGAACTTGGGGGCTTGGCCCTGCTCGGCAAGGGCGGCAAGAGTACGCGAGGATCCGTAGACGGAGGAGTTACCAACGGACAGGACAGCAATCAGGATGACGACGTTCATGATCGAAGGCAGAACTTTGATTCCTGCATTCTCAATGGCAATGACGAAAGGGGAGGCCTTAGCATCGGCGGAGGAGGAACCGCTGATGAGTTTCTCGTCGTCGTATCTCACCAGGAGACCGACGATGGTGAGGGAGACCACGTAGAAGAGAGCAATACGCCAGAAGACCTGCTTCACGGCAGTGGGAAGGGACTTGCGGGGATTAGCGGTTTCGGCGGCGGCAAGACCAACAAGTTCGGTTCCAGCAAAGGCAAACGCAGCGTTGACAAACACACTGCAGAGACCCTTGAACCCGTTTCTGAATGCACCCGGGTCGTACCAGTACTTGGCGCCAATGTACCCACCTTCGGGACCACCACCGCAGTTGAGGACGATTCCAAGGATGCTAATAGTCAAGTCAGTTAGGGAGTCAAGTTTCAGCAGACAGTAGCGTAACTTACATAAAACCAATAACAGCAATGACCTTGATGGTGGAGAAGACAAATTCAGCCTCACCGTATCCTCGCACACCGAACAGGTTAATTGAGACAATCAAAACCCAGAATATGGTTACCCAGGCGGCATTCGAAACACCAGGGTTCCAATAATCGACTGTGATGGAAGCAGCCACAATCTCCAAGGGTAGGACAACGAGCCACTGAAGAGCGTAATTCCAACCCATAGCAAAACCCCAAGCAGGATCCACGAAACGAGTCGAGTAATGGGCGAAAGAACCAGCAACAGGGAAGAGAACGGCCATTTCACCCAAAGCGTGAACTGTGCAGTAAAGCATGCATCCAATCAAAATATATGCAATCAATACTGAGGCGGGACCACCAGCGGCCAAAACAGTTCCGGAACCAACGAAGAGACCAGTACCTGCACGGTAAATGGAATTAGCAAGGGCAAACGAGAGAAAAATCGATGGAAAACATACCAATAGAACCACCAATAGCAATCATCTGCAGATGACGCCCCTTCAAGCGACGCTGTAACGGGGAGTGGGCGGTATTATGGGCGGCACTCTCGACATCGAAGCCAGTGCCATCGGATCCCGCATGACCGGAGACGCTCTGGTTAGGGTCTCTCTTGAAACTGTCGAAAATTCGTCGGCCTAAGCCTCCCTGCGTTGGAGATGAGTCGCCATAGGATGGGGGACCGTCCGAGCCACTCTGGACGGTGTGCTCCTCTAACTTCTTCTCCTCCATCGCGTGTATGTGAATAGGTTTCTCTTATTATGAATAAGGATGGCTGGGATTATCCAAAAAGGTAGGTAGAATTATCTTCGACCTGAGGAATCCGGAGTATTTGAGATCTATGAACCAACACAGAGGTGAAACAAGTAGTAGTTTGACCGTTTAGGAGAGGGGGGAGGACGAAGGTATAAATACAACCAGTCCAATTTAAGATAAAAGCGATATTATTTTTATTATCTTTTATTTTTACGAGCCATATACCCAAATTAAATCCAATTAAATCAAAAGCACTCACATGTATCTGCTTTCATGCGCTTAGACCAACTAGAGTTTCGCGCTAATAACATTTCAGACCACAATCTTCTGATAATCTTGGCGTGCTCTGGTTAACACCCGAGTCCGATAGTAAAATAGGCAAATTACCCTTTTTTTCCTTTGGATCAAATTACTTTGTGCTCTTTACGTAAAATATCCTATTCGAGACTATGGAGTTACCATCATGATTCATGCATAGTTACAGAAGTAACCTGCAAGCGGTAAAGTTCCCTGAGCTTTTACTGGGAGATAAGCCCTTGGAGCTTGGAACCTGGGTGTTTCACCTTACTATCTTATTGTTTAAATCAAAAAGGGAAATTTGAGATAATTACTCCTTATTGCGAGTCAAGGATGGGGAGCCCTGTCTGTTAGACGCCACCTGGGCACTACTTATCTATCTCTTCGCGTGGTTTAGCCTCTCACAACGGGAGGATCTGACCTCAGGTCATTGGTGTCCAATGTCTACACAATTTCCTAGCTTTACTGTCCCCACGATCTAGCTGACTCGTATTGCATAGTCATGCTGACAAGATTTGAACGACTTTATCTGGAATCATAATATTCTTTGGGTGGTGTAGATGGACTTGAAAAGGAAAAGCCAAGCTTCTGGAGCCCAAAGACGGCAAATCCCCAGATCCACTAAACCCCATCTGTCAGTCTCTCCGCACTCTACCCGTGGGCGATAGTCGATCATTACCCAATCGGACAACTTCGGGTGATAAGAAAAACCTTGGAATACATCCCTTCCACCCGTGGACAGTTTCCCCCGGTCCTCCACCTGGGCAACACGGCGAATCTTTCTTCTAGAATACTTTATCGCCGCGAGCTGATATTCTAGGTTTGCACAAGATAATCTTAGAAACATTACTAACATTACTCAACAACATACTAACTAATGGACGGAAGGGCCTTTCGGTTGTCACCCCTTGCATATGGGAAGGCTTCCCGACGGACCCCGTTCCTGTTGCGTGCGCTATGGGCCACACAGGGAGATGTGTGCAATGCCATATGGCCGGAGCAATTTGCCCCACTGAGGCTTGTTCGCAACCTTTCACAATTGATTTTCTCTGACAGTCACCTCGGTACAAAGTATAGTCTCTTGGGCTTGGGTAGGTCTCTTGGCTTGGGTGGTGAGAAAGACAGACGACATGTTGTGGATATTCTAGGAAGAACCGCCTAGGCAGGGTTCGCCGTTACCACCTGACATGATCTCGAGCGGTCCACTGGGATAAGGGATGGCGCCATAAAACTCTATGTTCAGGCGTTCTAAGCGAGAGTTTTTCCATCGCTCGTGGCGGTCTGCCACTGATATGCATGGAAGAACGGGAGAAGCATACCAGAAAGCTAAGAGGGTGTGCTTGGGAGACAGCATCATGCGGTGCTCATTAGAAACCCGTGTATTGATTGGCCTGGTGTCGGCGAGTTAGGAAAGACCGTCGTATTTTTCGCTGGGCAACTGCAGAACACATCAATCAGCAAGCTCTGGTAGGCCCAGGATTATACCCTCGCCTCCTGGGGTCCACCAATGGACTTTCGTGAACCAATAGTTGGATTGGGGCATCCCTGTCAAAGATTCATCACATTTGGTGACCAACCTTGGCATGAATGTTGATATTTCAAGGTGTTCATAATCATAATCGTGCGACATCCCAGCTTGAGAGAAGCTCTTCGGGGGCAAGCTCGAAATGTAAGAACGGACCCACAGCTCTTATCTTTCATCTGCAATGCGGGTCAAGCACATCAGCAGTTTCTTAGATAGGGCACCTACAGCGTGAGACTTTAGCCTGCGCAACCCGGTCAAATAATAAGGGGGCGAGGGAAAAAAAAAGGCGCACCAGAGTTCTCGGCCTTGAGCTGAATTGGATTGATGCTTGACTATCAGCCACTTAAGCCTTCCCAGGCTGATGGCGCGCAGTAGCCAATTTTACTGGCCACGCTCCCGCAACAGATAGCCACGGTAACATCGGGTGGATTGGCATTTGTGTTCCGGTGACTAGAGCAAAAGCTGATTCTCTTTCGTTGAGGGTTAGCGGCTGCGCCCGGACAATAGCCCGACGTATAGAGTACGTTGTACTGCAACCTACCTAATTTGGTTCCCATGTGAAATCTGTCGGTCAGATCTGTACTTTGTCGCACAAAGTTAGCTCTTCCGTGGACACACCCGTGCATCCTTTCAAGGTTATTTGTTAGGTTCCAAGATTGAGCATGAGAAGTTAACGGGTAATACCCCGCAAAATGTCCTGTACGATGATCGGAGTACTCCGTAGTATTGCTGCCCATTTGAGGTCACTAAAGCCGAGCAAGATCCCCAGAAAGAGCACAGCCCAAGCCAAACAGCACGCGATACGCATCGGGATTTTCGCCACTGCCACGGAATGGTCCGGCTACCCCAGGTTGATTTTATAAAATATAATAACTATCCTCCATAAATTCCAAGGTTTGTTCTATATTTTTTCTCGGTAGGTCAATAATTCCAACAGCCAAGTCGGAGTTCCCCATTTAGGTGCATGGGGGACTTGGTATTCCACAGTTTGTCTCACTCCAAGACTTAACTAAAATAAAGCACTGATAGAGACGAATAGAATTAATCTATCAAAATAAACATATGGCAATGTAAACCTGGTGTCGATATTAGGTGCATATAAAATGCGGGGGTGACAATCTGTTAGGTAACAGTTTCCACATGGTCTACTTTGGAGTCTGGGGAAATACGGCACAAAGAAACACCGCTGCTTTCAGCATGGGGGGATTTGGGGGAAGTGAATACTTTGTATTCGAATAATATCCACTATTATCCATGGCCCGTCCTTGGAAACCCGCGAGCCCTTTTCCTGTCCTGGCCAAGACTGCCACTTTCCTGGGCAGCTTATTTTGCTTTAAATTGGCCACTGAAAGCTTCCCGAATGCGTATTTTATCGTGAGTTAGGGATGGCTCGAGTGTGAGTTCTACACAATAGCGCTAGCACCGGGCCGGTCTGTCCAGATCTACGGAGTACGTACTTCGTAGGGGCTAGCTATATGCCAAAATAAAGTGTCCCAGATAATCAGTGATTATCCTAATTAGTTACTTGTTAAGTTTCGACACACTAGTACCGGACCGGTGTATATCCAGATATAGGAGGTACGTAGGGGCTATATATGGATTAAAGTACACCGGATGATCTCCTCCTAATGAGGTACTTGTTAAGTTTGGCCACCATCATTAATCTCCACTAACAGCAGTTGACTGACTAGCGATTTAACACGCTGAATGTGGGGTAGTCAAGGCGATTTGGAGTTCCTTTCGCTACATCGTGCATCACGATATCCACGAAGAATTGTCCGATCAGCACGCAGCAGCGGCTTCTGTTCGTATCGATGGGATGGTTTTAGATATTGCTAATAGCCGGTTACAAAGTTTAAATATCCGTTGATACCCTAACTTCAGGCAGAGACGGCTTGTGGTTGGAGAGCTTATCGAGGACCCCTGCATGTCCGGAGGTCTTTTGTGGGCTATTTCCTGCATGCTTCACTCCGTATATCATCGGAGGCTGCAGCTAGTCCTACTATAGTGTGGAGTACGCTCTTGGATTGTGACTAGCCATTACGGAGTACTGCAATCAATATCATGTTGTGGAAAGAACAGTTTCTCTTGGGTGTTGCTGGCAACATCTTCTTCTTGGTCTTCCTTCTACGCCGAGCTACGCGCTATCCGAGACACGGGATGAAGGGGGAGAGACGAAAAGCACGCTTGGCATGGAAGTTCATTCATTCAACGATTTTGTTCTATCTCGTTGCATTTGGTATCATTAATACACAAAGTTTTATTTTCGTCAGGGCAAGAACTTGGTATCTCAAGCTCATGAGCTTTCCACGGGGCCTTCACCACCGGGAATCAACTGACCGAGGAGTTAATAAAGCGCCGAGATGGCCTCCAGGTGAAATTAACTTACCATGCAGATATTGTTTCCATTCAACAAGAGCTTGGGGAGCTTAATTTGGGCACCGGTGTAGTCGCTGAGAGGAAGTTAGTCCAGGGCTCAATTACAAGAGTGACTTGTCGAGAATTTCAACAGCACGTTGCAAATCCAGATGGAGATCAACGAGCACTGCTTAGGGGCGTAGGAGCCAAGGCATAGCTCAAAGCTAGAAATCCAAAAAAATCAAAGCACGTACAACTCTGTCACGTCTTCCATAACCATGTCTATATCGAAATTAGTGCCTGACGAGATCGTCACTTCTTATACAGGGATACTCACTGACGTAGTCATCGAATCCGAGCAAGGTCCCAGAGAACTCTTCATAAGCATTAGTACGCTGATTTCGTTTCATTATGAACCACTGGATTTTAGCTGACCTTTGTCACCCTTCATGACAACCCAAATCCGGGAGCCAACACACTTATCAATGAGCTCTATCAAATGAGTTAGCGGGGTCATGGTTTTCTTGGATTCATTAGACACGGACCGAGAGGAAGCAACTGAGAGGCCATGATAACGGGAGACAAAAAATATGGTCACTGAATAGAGATTTTCTTTGGTAAGGTCTTGATTTAAAAACAAAGATGATCGAGCATTCCGCGTGGGCAAGATCGATATAGAAAAGGACGTGATTGTTCGTCGCTCGGCACCTCTGATGATCCGGCCCGAGCGACTAAGCCAAATAAGGTTTAGAGGCAACCCTCAAAGTTGATTTGCGCGCTTGGAGCTCCGCAACATGGAGTGCTCCTGACATTGAATTGACTTTCTATATGCAGTTTTGTTGATTGCTCATAGACTGAGCCGCCACTTCTTGTCCATTAAATCGATCATATCCGATTGCTTCGTGGGCTTCAGGCTAGGCCACTATGCTTGTTATACATTATGCCAATGCGGCCAAACCTTTTAGCAAGCCGAAGGACCCCATCTTCGATTGCAAAACATAGCGGTCACCTCAACAGATCCAAATCTCATGGGTCACTGCAATGGGAACTTTTTGACCAGCGGCAGTAAGCACACTTTATGTCTAGCTTCAACACCTATTTTTCTAACTAAACTACAGTAGCCCCAATACTTGCGCCCGACCTGTCCCAACGCTCCGACAAGATTTTTTTCCGAACACAAGCTCCTCGTACATCCCGATCGTGACCTCCCAACCAAAGCGGAACTTTTCCAACAGCTCTCGCAAAGAAGGCATATGGGATGACGACGATGAAGTCCCAGAACCAAAACCCGTGCAACAGATTCCAAGGCGGCCGGCCTTTGTCCGCCCTACCCGACATCGAGACCTAGGCAGCTTGGTTCGATCGAGAGTAGACGGGAAAAATAGAGTTGCTCAACGTCTGCGCATCGAGAAGGATTTTAATTCCCTGCCTTCATATCAGGAACTTGTTGGGAGTTTTATCCAATTGAAGTACAAACATGTTGATGACCTTCTTGATGAATCCCTCAAGGCCAGCCTAGCCTATGAATCCGAATATTCAGCTCTCTCGTCAATATTTCAAAATCGAATCAATGATGTGGTCTCACGGATAACAAAACAGGTTCTCCATGCCGAAAAGACCACCCAAGAATGTGTGACTGAATTGGAGGGTCTGTCAAGCTTCATCAGCGCGCACATTGTAAATGTGGTCTCAGACAACACAAAAAAAGTTCTACAAGCAGAGAAGATTACTCAAAAGTATATCGCTGAAGTGATACAGCTATCATCTTCCATTCTGGGATTGGACCGAATACAGGCTGCTGTCACGAAAGCAGAGAATTTCGGTCGAATGATTGATCATGACTTCTGCTGCATTGTTTTTGGAAGAACTCCAGAGTGGGAAAGAAACCTGGAAATATCTGGCCAGAAGATCCATGGTTGGAAGGAGTCTCTTCGTACGACTCAAAAGACACTCCTACCAGCTCTGGTCGACATTTCCGAGCTGTCCACCCGTCGGTTGAGAGACACTCTCGACAATGATTTCCTACGTCCCCGGAATACCGCAAGAAGTCGAATTGATAGATTTCTCCATGAAAGCGAAGTGGTTCAGAAGAACTACAGCGAGTTGCAACTGAAACGCCTTAACACACAAATTTTCCCCATCAGGGACCTTTGCTTGAATCTTCAACAAAGCTCGAACCTTCACCCAACCGATAAATGGGTGTTTGGCCAGTACAAAGAAATTCTTGAGCGTAGTGAAGGCGAGCTCAGGATATGTGCGCATTATCATCGTGCATTCTGGCTTAGAAGGCAAGAGGCTTTGCATCCACTTCGACGAAGTGAACTATGGAATTTGAAGGATGTCATGGCCGCAGCTTCATCTGCACGTTCCAACAAGGCTACTGACAAGCAAGTCTTACTTGCGCTTGCGCTGGGTGCCCGAAAGGACTCACCGGCAAGTAAGTACTTAGACAACAATTCACTCATGATATCCAACAAGATATATCTCGAATACAAGGGTCTTTGGATGCCAAAACCCGCACGCAGCCCTGAGCTACATATCTACTGGCGACAGCTGGATGTAATAGCGCCACTGCTCATGACTGATGTTCTCACGTGGGGGCTTCAAAATGAAGTTTGGTACCTCTACCGCAGTCTCAAGGGTGATCTTGGGACATTGTGGACTTGGGTCCCAGAGGAGACTATGGAGCATGTTGTTCCAAAAATAGCCGACTGGTGCATAGAATTCCAAAAACATCGCAGCGATCTTCGACAAATGATCTCTGAATACAGACATCTAAACTGGCTGCGTCTTCAATCAGAAACATTGCTACACTCCATGGGACAAAGTGTCTATCTTGCTGGAAAGTTTGAAGTCCTCAATCCGATGAGCCAGGATGTCCGTGGCTTCAAGAAATGGACCGCTCGCATGGGCCAGCTCACTTCTGACGCTTATATCCCCATAATGGCCGTCCGGCAGACGCGAACGGATTGGCAGTTTATCCACGACAAGATTAATCGCGAGACCGGGCGAGCTTATTCCTTTATCCCCCACATTTTAGAACTGGGTTCTTCGACGAACAAGACCTGGCGTAAGAAGGGACGAGAGGAATCCGAATCTCCCAAGGCCAAGGCCGCATTTATCAAATTATCTCAAAGCCGTCTTTCAAGATATATGAAAGGAAAATTGTCAGGCCATTCCGAGTTTTCGCCTGCCAGTCAGGGCAATCAGGAGCCCGGTCAGGCTATGATACCCACGAAAAGTTCCTTGGGAAGGGTAAGGCAGATAATGAAGAGGAAAGCTGGACCTCAGCATGCAGCCGAGTTAGCTACTAACCAAGCTAGTCAAGAAGACAGCCACCTCGGACACAACCTATCTCCGAATCCTTCAACGATAAAAGCCGAGGACCACACAACAGTGGACACGCTTGTACCTAAACCACTCCCCGTCGATGCGTCTGCTGGTCAGGACAATCAGCAGGACAGTCGGCTCATCTACAAGCCGTCACTCACACGCCGGGAGAGAAAATTGAGCCTCAAAGCGGCTGAGCCCAACCCGTTCCTAGAACCCAACCCGTTCCTAGTCAATGCGCCTGCCCGCCAGACAAACAAGGAGGCCAGACGTGTCATCTACAAGCCGTCACTCACACGCCGGGAGAGAAGATCGAGCCTCAAAGCGCCTGAGCCCAACCCGTTCTTAGTCAATGCGCCTACTGGCCAGACAAGCCAGGGAGGGAGCCAGGTCATTCCCAAGCCACCTCAAATACTCTCGAAGAGCAAAGAAGTGGGCCCCAGCTCGGAGCCACATCTTGATGGCCTCCATCGACCAATTCCAAGAGAAGCCAGCAATGCATCCCCAAGCACACGGACACACAACGGACTAGGGCCGGCAACCATGCTGCCGAGGAAACCATTCCCTAAACCAGATCCAAACGGTGGGAGAAAGTATAGTACGGATACAACTTCCCACCAGACACAATTTCGACAAAGCGATTCCCTGTCCGAACGGTCAATTGAAACCGATATTTCCTCGGTCCCAGATACCGCGACCGGAGATGAGGCAGGATTGATTGAAGAGGATGAATCCACAGATGAAGCAATCCCATCTTCAACACCCCAGTTTTGGAGCCATAGCTCACAGCACAGCCCCGATGGCCGGAAACTCATCGTGCATTATTGCCGGACCCTCCAAAGTACTGAAGAAGCTGTGCAGCACTTCTTCGGGAGCAAAGTCCTTGGATTCGACATGGAATGGAAGGCTCAAGCATCCGGCTGGGACAGCATTCAGAGCAATGTCTCGGTGATCCAAATCGCAAACGAGGAGCGTATCGCCATCTTCCAGGTTGCGCTCTTCAAGCCTGCACGTTCTCTGGAGGACTTGGTTTCCCCATCATTGAAACGCCTCATTGAATCCCCCGATGTCATGAAAGTGGGCGTTTCAATCAAGGCAGACTGCACCCGGCTGCGCAAGTATCTCGGCATCGATGCTAAAGCCACCTTTGAGCTTAGCCATCTGTACAAGTTGATCAAATACGGCAAAGACAATCCCAAATTGGTGAACAAAAGGGGCGTCAATCTCAGCGAGCAAATAAATGAGCATTTCGGTCTTCCTCTTGAGAAAAGTGATGATGTCCGCTGCAGTGACTGGACTCGGGCTTTGACTTATCGTCAGGTTCAATGTGAGTATTTAGAGGCCTCCACAATCTCTCTCCTGGTATGCTAATCTTGTCTTTTCTATGTAGATGCTGCTACGGACCCGTATGCTTGTGTTCGTCTGTTCCATATCATGGACGCGAAAAGACAAGCCATGAACCCAATGCCGCCTCGTCCTGCGTTCGCTGAACTCAACCAACCCATTGTTCTTCCGCTTGGAGAAGCAGTCAACAGCGAGGAGGACCCAGTGGTCTGATCATGTAGATATATGCATACCATGTAGTTTACATTTTGCCTCCCCTAAATACCCCCCATTCTTTTTGTTTTGCACAACTTTTGGAGCATATGTTTGTACACATTCGGTTGGCGGACATCTTTTGCTTTCTTTCTTTTTCTTTTTCCTTTGGTATGATATTTTGTGTCATGCATTCTTAAACGGCGTGCATATTTGCATTTTCTACATTGTACCGGCGAATGTATATTAATCGGCTGACCTATACCAAGATCCAATCGAACTCTACAGTCCATGAAAAATCATGCTCGGATAAAATAGAAGAAAGGGGGTATATATTTATCCAAAATAAGTGTATACATATGTATTGGTAGTGCCAATCTCTTCAGCAATATACATGAAGACCATGGAACACTAGCCTAAACCTTATCGCCTCAATTAACCACATAGCTACCCTCTCAGAGGAAGCACCTTAGACAGTAAGACCTCCTGTCGGCAGAGCGGACACTCAGGCTTTTCACGAACCCAGTCCCGAACACAAATCCAGCAGAACACATGTCCACAAGTCGTAACACTAGGATCCTTGAACATTTCCAGACACAGGGTGCACTTCCGCTGCTGACCCTCAGGGATCCACGAGACAGCGCCAGGATCTTCCTCGAGATCATACAGAGGTACAGACGCAGGAAGAAGAGGAATAGCCGACGGGTTCTGAATCGAAGAGAGAACAGGCCCACCCTGCCCAGGAGACTGGCCAGCATCCGCAGACAAGCTCTCATCTTCATTCATGCTCGCGCCGAGTTTGCGAGCGTGTAGGAATCCTTGCACGGCGATCTGGAGAACAAGCAACACACCTAGAACCTCGTACCCGATGCGCTGCTCATTGTCATCGATCTTCTTTGAGAAAACGTAACGCAGACTCCAGAGTCGCTTGGAGAGATGGTAGTACGAGCCCGTGAAATAGAAGGTCGCAATGCTCAGCGCATAAATAGGCGACAAGGATGTGATGGAGTCCAGGTGTTCAAGGATATACTGCTGGATGCGCAGTTTTGTAAACAACGGCCGTTTAGTCGGGGTTGTTGAGAACTGGGGCTTGTTGAGCAGGCCAGCCTGCTGCGCCGCTTGTAGCTGCTGGCGTGCAATGTTGCGCTCGAGCTTGTTGCGGATTCTCTGTCGTAGCGCGGGTAGTAGTCGCTGCAGGGCCCATGGTACTAGGATGCTACTTAAGATGTACCCCACGCGACGGCCCATTGATGGTAATTGGAGGGTGTCATCTTCTAGTTGTACGAGATCGCAGTATTCTTCGCCTAGGGTGCGGTTGCCGATGGCGGTTGTTAGGGTGAAGTAGAGGAGTTCTGTGAGGTGTTTGATGGCGTCGGAGTGAGTGTGGGCGTATCGGGCGCCGCGGAGAGCCCGGACGATGCCTTGGGATTGTTGAATCAGGCTGCCTGTAAGAAATGAATCCTTTTCATGCGAGCGGATGATGTCTGGTGAGGTTGCAAAGGGGTAGAAGTGCGAGGTAGATGAGCCGAGGGCTGGGTTCGGGTTTGGGGGTGATAGAGAGAAATGGGAGTCGTCGTCCGCCATGACAGATTGTAGGGTGTGTGTTGATAGAGATATGGATTAATGTTTGAGGGTAGTGGTAGATGGTATTTACTAGCTCAGTGCATTCACTAAGACGAGTCACAGGCTCAATTCCCCAGCTTTCATACCTGGAGATACCAATTTCCCCGGAGTTGTCCACGGATGTCATGCCTCGGTATAGAAATATATCATGTGACCTGATTAGATCATGGTCACCTGATCAAGGTGGATGGATTAATTACAATATTACGTCATTTGTTACATATTCAATACCATAATTACCATAATTACCTAATTACCATACAGACGCAAGCGTCCCACATGTGGTACTTGGGAGGTACCTGGGCCTGAGGGGAGATGAAAGCGGAAGGCTTGCAGTGGTTCAATGTACCTGAGTTGGTACCCCCTTTTTGTGCAGAAAGGGGATGTCCAAATTGGTCAAATGTTCAAGTTCGTGTATGGACTCTACGGAGTACCTCTGTAGTTCAAGGCTTTTTTACTTTATGATGACATACAACATAATAATGTGATCCTTGGGGCGACGTAAGTAGTTCCCATAAATGGGATTTTGATCTTCACTTCTCCTGAGATGTGCTTCTAATTAGTGCTAATTATACCCATTATACCTATTATACCTATTAAACCCAATATAATTCAATCCGACCTGTGGGGTTCCAGACCGGACTGTGACTAGTCCAGGTGCGTATTCTCCAGGGCTCCAGGTCTCTCCGCTCCGCTTATTAAACTGCTTCAAAAGTTTCAACTTCCCTTCAAAGAACGTTCGACTCACCCCTAGTCATTCTTTTTTTTTTTGGTATAAGGGGTTCTTTGTTATTACCAGCCTTCTCTTTTTTTCCTGTGATCTTCTCCTTTCCCCCTGATCAATGGAATAATGGCGGTTGATCAACATGCTCAATTGGATGCCTTTGGGCTGATCTTCCCATTGCCGCTACGTATAGCCGCTATCTTGGTCGCTGGTGGGTGACATTCCTGTCTGAGATGTTGAATCCCATTCAGGTGTGTGGGCTAACAGAAGGGATTAGGTTTCTGGGGATGGGGCATCAACCTTCAATACCTGGCTAAAGCCAACATTGTAAGTGGCGTCCCTCACCTAACCATCGGTATCCCCGACGGCTAATCAGATCCCCCATACTTCCAGGACGTTCCGGCGCTCATCAAATATCCTGCCCGCACATCCTCCTCCCAACGCCCACATCACACTGCCGTCTATCGCCTGGCTACATGTTTCACCATCCCACTTGCCCTGTGGTTTATCGTCTTCTCGCTAGCCACCCACCGGTCCCCTGAATTGGTAGAGCATCTGGACTGGATCCCACAGTCGGTGTTCATTATCCTCCTCCTCATTCTGATCTGGCCCTTCAACCGCGCCTCTCGTTCCGGCCGCATCCGATTTCTCCTTACCCTCAAGCGGATCAGTATTGGTGGTCTAGCCGAGTCTCAGGATGGCAAGTTTGGGGACATTCTGCTGGCAGATGCCCTAACTAGCTATGCTCGCGTGATCGGAGATCTGTATATCAGTTTCTGCATGTTCTTCACCGATGGCTTCGCCGCTACTTCCAAGCCCAACCGGGCCTGCGGAAGTGACATTGTCGTTCCGATCATCCTCGCGGTTCCCAGTTTGATTCGTCTTCGTCAGTGTTTGACTGAATATGTTCGTGCACGGCGGACAGCCACCCGGAGAGACACACACAAGGTCAACCAGCACTTGGCCAACGCTCTCAAATACGCAACTGCGTTCCCCGTCATTTGGATTGCTTCCAAAATGCGCAACTACAACCCCTTGGAGCTTCGTGGATATAGCGAGGTTAGCATGATGCGACTTCTGTAAGATTGTATTCCTCATACATTATGTCTATCCTTTTCTCTAACACCCCACAGATTTGTCGTCTCTTTTATCAACTCTGGCTACTCTTTCTGGTGGGATGTTGTCAAGGATTGGGATATGACTCTCTTCTCCCCTCAACGTCGCGACAGCGCCCACCCATACGGACTCCGCCGATATCGCTACTTCGCATCCGACAAGATGTACCACTACGTCATTATCGCAGATCTGGCCCTTCGTTTCTCATGGCTATGGCGTATCGTTCCAGGCCTCGGCTGGATTCCCGAAACAGAAAGCGGATTATGGTTGCTCATGTTCCTCGAAGTTGTACGACGTTGGATGTGGGTATTCTTCCGGACTGAAGCTGAATGGAGTATGTTTTCCCCCCTGTGCACCCGCACTCCCCCCGATCTCAACCATGTGACCCATACACCGATATCCTGGTTTTCGGACATTTCCACTCACACTGTTGTGCCCTAGTTCGAAATACCCACGGCCCAGGCCCAGATGATGTCCTCCTTGGCGAATACAACCACAAATTCGACGCGGACTAAATTTACCTATGTGGCTTTTTTTTATATCTTAGATCATACCTTCAAGCGATGACACAGAAAAACTCTCCCTCTCAACCCAACACAACGGCTGAGTCTTCGGGCATATTCTGCTCCTCCCCCTGACCAAACTCCGGATATCCCTACCCAATCCAATTCAATCCAATCCAATCCAATGCTAGAGCAGCGATAGATGAGGCTTGAGCTTGACTCTCGTTCTTTTTTTGTTTTTTTCTGGCGTGTGTGAAATCATCTCATCACGCCCTTGTACGCCTATTGTTTTCTTTTGGGAGGCTCAATTCAGCTATATGTGTGTGTAACCTCATACACAATGATTTCTTAAATTCCTTGGACTTGGATCTCTGGGCCTGCGACAACCATGACTTTCTTTCTTTTTTCCTCTGGATTCCTGTTTACTGTACCAATACTTACCTAGGGTCAACCTGGTCTGACGTCTGCATCTACCCTGCCTTTGTTTCCCTCTTTACATATACCATTATCCTATTGGATCGCAATCCTGGTCTTTTATTTCTTTTTCCTTCGTTTCTTCTTGACGCTCAGCTGTCGGGAGGTCTAATTGGGTGTTAGTGTGTTGGATTAATGACCTTTTTTGGGGATTTGGTGATTGACGAACCTAATGATTGAAGACTCGAATTCAGTTGATAGACACCGATATTTTATTAGACGGTAACAAGTAGCATTTGGTGCTAGTAGAAAGTTGAAGTCGTAGGAAGTGTGCTGCATTGTCGCGAGCTTCCTGGGCCGGCCGTGTTATGAACTCACAACCAACCACCTGAGTTGAGTATGTGAAATAGGCCTAGTGGAAGTTACAATATTAATAATTTGAAGAAAAGGGATAAGCCACAAGTGTTGATCTAAAAGAAAATAGTCCATTGACTTCTAAACAATAACATGACAAAGACAGACTCGTTGACTTCGTGCAAATATCCTCCCCACGCAAGGCGAGACGAGACATAAGAAATAGAAACACAACCATTGATAAATATCAGGATGAATATCAGGATAAATATCCAGGCGGACCAGCCAAATAGGCCTCTGACCTATCCATGCTTCTCTTCCATTGCCATCTCCTTCCTTTTTCTCCCGCAATCATTCATTGAAATTCAGCTTCACCTCACTTCACCTCATGTCGCTCATGCCATACATGCTTGTTAAACATTTAAATATGTTCACAGTAGAACAACATCCACATATTGCCGCGCCCTTTTATATAACGTCATGCTAGTCCGAGGGGGGCTGATATGGACCCCCGGAGAAACAGATGAGGGCTAGGACTGTTCATCAATCCTTCAAAGGTCCTTCTTGATTATGTGGGCCTTGGGAAGGGTACCAGCGCGGTCAATGGCGTTCTGGCGAGCTCCAGCAAGACCGTGCTGAGTGTCGATGCCGTCAACACGGTGAGTGGAGTTGATGTTCTTGACTAGGGTAAGCTGCCAGCAAGTGGCACCACCCTGGCGGGAAGTGATAGTAGAGGAAGCAAGGAAGTACTCCCAGATCTAAAAAAAAGCAGTGGTTAGTAAAACAAGACAGCGAATCTACCTCGGGAAAACCCAAGACTCAGTGAAAGAAACTTACGCGGAACCAGCGCTTTCCGTACTTGGCCTCGACCTTGTCGCGGTTGCCCATCCAGTTCCGGTACCAGCGCCAGAGGGTAGCAGAGTAGTGCACACCAATGGTGTCAACAGCCTTGACCTCAAAGCCAGCACCCTCGAGGCGGTCCACAACGAAACCGAGAGGAGTACTGGCGTCAGCACCGGGAAAGATGTATTTGTTCATGAAAAGACCCCAGATCAGGTCCTCGTATTGCCAGGACTTGCGAAGACCAGCGATCTGCAGGAAGAAAGTACCATTGTCGTCGAGCATATCGTAAACCTGAGTCAAGAAAGAAGACAAGTGGCGGACACCGACGTGCTCAGCCATCTCGAGACAAGTGATGTGTTGGTATCCACCCTCAACACGGGGAGAATCGCGGTAGTCACTGCAAATAATGCGGCTCTGGTCCTCCTCGACTCCAGCCTTGCGAAGACCATTGTTACCCCATGCGGTTTGGTTGCGACCAAGAGTGATACCGGTAACGTGAGCGCCGTAGTGGGCCGAGGCGTACTTAGCAAGAGTTCCCCAGCCACAGCCAAGATCGAGGACCTTGTCACCGGGCTTAACACCAATCTTCTCGCAAACAATGGCCAGCTTGTTGTCTTGGAGCTCCTCGAGGGTCTCCTCCTTGTTGATATCACTGATAACACCGGAGGTGTAGATCATGCGTGGGCCAAGGAACCAGGCGTAGAAGTCGTCACCTCGGTCGTAGTGATCACGGACCTGCTCCTCGTCTAGAAATAAGATTAGAAATGCCACTGGCGCTGTACGAAGACTTGCTTACCCTGAGAACGTGTGTGCATCAGCATCTCGGGGATGAAACCAAACAGGAAGTGCTTGAAGAGACCAGTGGTGAACTTGAAGTTGGCCCAGTCGTGACGGTACTCGAGGCACTCCAGAGCATCGCCCTTGAAGTCAACCTCGCCATTGAAGTACTTCTCGTAGAAGACCTCCATGGGGATCTTACTCTTGCCGCGGTAGGTAGCACGATCGTGCTCGCTGTGGAACTGCAGGTAGTGCTCGACGGGGCGGCCACAGTACTTGGCCTTCTCGGTCTTGCGAGGAGAAACAGAGGAAGAGACAGCCCAGAAGGCCACCAGGACGGGAACGGAGGTGAAGAGAGCAAAGAAGATGGTGGTGTAGAAACCTCCACCAACCTGGCGAGCCAGCCACCAGGGCACAATGACCTCCAGAGCGATCATCAAGCCATTGGAGAAGCTGTCGCTGCCGGGTGAGTCGGCGGGGACGGGAGCATTCTTAATGGTCGGGTACTGGATAATAAAAGAAACAAATTAGGTCCTGGACTCATCAAACATCCCTCACGGATAGCTCTAGATGTGGACTTACCAGGGTGGTCGGGACACCGCAGTCGAAGGCAGGCTTGGTCTGCTCGGGGGCAGCCGGAGTCTGGATGTATTCGAACTCCTCGGTGGAGTCCGGATGAATGGTCGTCATGGCGGCGAAGCGTCAATTGAGAGGAATGAGAAAGGAAAAGGAGAGGCCAGAGAGTAAATAAGAAGATATGGGCAATTCCGGGGGCGGTGTGGGCTAGACCCAAGGTACCTAGGAAAGTACGTGATTGGTACTTGCCATTCCATGGACGGGCTAGCTGAGGGCCTGGTACCCGTCAGGTACACCGAGTTTACTCTATTTCTCCTGATCTCACTGACGTACGATGTAAACTATTAGTATTGCAGGGATTCATGTAACTAGAGGCTAGTGGATTTGTCTCATTTATTTTATTTTATACAATACTATAAACAGCTCTATGTTATGCATCACCCGGCCATTGCCTTTTGAATGACCGAGGTTTCACACTTCCCAAGAACTGGGTACTGCCTACGGAGTACGTGTTCCCTACGTGGTCCCTAACGGAAATAAAATGCAAGTGTGGCCTCGCCTGTCTGTGGCTTGGCGAAAGATCATCATAGGAGTGGAGAACGCCTGAAACAGTATGATCCACGGTCGGCCTGGGAAAGGCTGCAACCTATGTATCCAGTTACAAGCACTCCGTACATTAACATAGTTAACTAACGCTAACTGTTCCATAACGCCAGGATCCTTCGGCTTCTAGCCCCTGTGAGCCAATGCCAATCTCCATATGCCGAATCAATAACCATACTGAAGTAGAATTGTAATCCCCTTTCGAGGCTGAGTATCTTTTGCAATGCACCCCCTACAGAGTGAGCTGGAAGTTCTGGGCCTCATCATCTTCGTCAAATGTGGGTAGTGGCTCTTCCGGTTCCTGGGTGACCTCATCCGGGGTATCAAAACATCCAGCAGCTTTGCAACGAGTCCACATTTCCGAGTCCAGCGGAGGGGGTCCATACAGCTGCATATAAGTTTCGGGAGACAGAACCTGAGAGCTCAAGGACTTCTGCGTTTGGGAATGCTTCTCTCGCAGGGTGGATGATACACTGCGTCCCTTCGAATAGCCAACGGTCGTCCGAGAGTTGACAGAAGCAGCAGTATTGCGCATGGAAGAGGGGTTAGACGGAACCCTGGCCTGTCTCTTGGGCATAACCAGCGACGATGCCAACGACGCCACCCGTTGTTTGGGGGTTGGAGCCACTCGAGGTGCAGTAGTTGGCTGGGATCCGCTGAGCGCAGCGGCAGCATCTCGAGCTCGAAGCGTTGACACACTGCGAGTGTGTCGTGTGGTAGTTGTAGGTCCTTTTGAAAGGAGGGCAGTTGGCTGCAGTGCATTTGCGGACTCGTTCTCATCCGAGCCCTCAAAACCAATGTCCTCAAGTTGTTTCATAATCATATCATCCACCATCCTGTCGCATGCCGCCGAATCCTCCTTGAACTTGCGCTGTTTCGCCGTGAGTCCATCCCTGCCAACTTGTTGCTTCCCGTAAACGCTCTCCAAGCCCAAAGCTCGATTCTTCGGTCGGAATTGGGGGAATGTGGTGTCGTATGTCACATCGTCTGGAAGGTCCGGAAGATCTGTAGCTCGTCAGAAATAAGCTTTTAGGGTTGCAGTTTTAGTTGTTCTTAGCGTACCCCTAGGCTTTGGCGGCATGTATTCAATATCCGGTACATCATCCGCAGCCGCGTCAATATGAACTTTGGTTTGAGCTTGCTGTGTCACTGGAGCAGCTTTTCTGATCTTCTGGGCAGTCGACTGTCTGCGGTTTGTCTTCGGTTGCTTGGTGGTTCCTCCAAAGGGCGCAGGCGTCTGGAGGTTGTTGGCTTTGAGGTTGGTCGTTTTCATGCCCAGGGGAGCGCGATCCTTCACTATGAAATGAAAAAAAAAACGAGTCAGTCATTATCCAACAGTCATCTCCAAATCTCTAATTTTCGCGAAGCACGCGTACCCATCGGAGTCATGAACGCGTTGTTTCCTGGTTTTCCATTCTCCTGACGATTCCCATTGCCCTTCACGGTGCGATTTCCGAACGCCAACGGGTTGTTCTCGTCATTTCGTGGCTTGCCGGGTGTCTTGGGTGCTAGCTGCTTGCTTTGGTTCAAGGGCTTAGCTGCCGCGGCGGTCTGGTGGGTGTTTACCAGGTTTTCCTGGTCGCGAAGAGCCAACATAGTGGCGAACTGAAGCTGATGATTCTCATGCACCGTATCAAAGAAATCAAAGTTGCGTTATCGGGTTGAGAGTGATAAAGAGCCAGAACGAGTTCTAGATGCAGGTGTTGTCGAGTGGTTGCCCGTGGAGACGCGGCGATCCTTGGGCGGTGATTGGCGTATGGCAGGAGCGGATTGTGTACCTAACCATACCACGGTTACGCAGCTGGTACACAGTAAGTATACGGTACTTCCCCTGTAGTGGGGTTAGTGCCTGTGGGCCTGGTACTGTCTACTTGTTCACTAGTCAGCCATTATTCCTCCCCTTCTCTCCCAAAACTCTCCCCATATCATCTTCCACATCCCCATCCAACAACTCGCCCGGTTTCTCGCTGAGCGAAAGCCTTACATTACTCTTTCTTTCAACCATACATATTATCTCCCTTACTCCCTTTTCAATACCTTTAAAATGGACAAGATCAAGGAGGTAAGTCACCAAGACCCCTGCCTGGCGGGGTAGCTTGACTGCTTCCCAAAATCACACAGCCCCTCGTCATATGCATATATGCATACTGCCCCAGCATTCCATCACTCCCCCACTGGGGATTTTGCTAACATGTTTGATATTAATTTTAGCGCATGGTCGCCCTCCGCGCCGAGGCTGATGAAGCTCACGAGCTCGTCGATGAGCTCAAGGCCAAGGTCAAGACGTTGGAACAGGAGAATCTGTCCAAGGAACAAGAGATCACATCGCTCAACCACCGTAACCAGCTTCTAGAGGAAGAGGTTGAGAAGGCAGAGACCGCCCTCAAGGAGGCTAAGGACGCTGCCAGCCAGAGCCTCCAGCACGACACTCAGAACGAGGCCCTTCAGCGACGGGTGCAGCTCCTCGAGGAGGAGGCTGAGGAGAATGACAAGACTCTGCGGGAAACAAACGAGAAGTACGACCACCTACCATTTCTTTCACCGTCAATTACTAACATTTTGGGCACTCAGGCTCCGCCAAACCGACATCAAGGCTGGGCACTACGAAAGGAAAGTTCAGGCACTTGAGGACCAACACGCCAAGCTGGAGCAAAGGTATGAGGATGCGATCAAGGAACACAGCACCGTGAAGAAGGAGCTTGATGACCTTGCATCCCAGATGGCCGACATCTAAGCTGGTCCAAACCGGTGATGGGTGCAGGATATCGGGAAACATTTGGTTGGATACAAGCTTCATTCTCTGGGTTGTCGTATGCTTTTTCATGCTGTAACTGTTTGTGTTACGGTGGTCCCAACTATATGGGCCTCATACAGCGCTTTTGATAGCAATAACTTTTTATCATGCAATGTGTGCACAACGATGTCTACGATTTCCTGCATCTTCATTGCATTTTCCATAATATCAGACGCCCGTGATCCGTAAAATTGACTAACGAATAATTGCCTGAAGCCGAGTATATGCACATGTGATGTCGTATCTGTTCCAAGATGTGGTTTCTTCATTCCTCTGCACCCTTTCGTGCCTTTGCCCTCTTCGCTTTCACGGACCGTTGCTTTAACATTGTTTGTTTGCGCTCAACCTTGGTCTCGTAGCGGAAGTTCCTCTTCTTTTTCCTGGCCGCTTCTGAGGCTGCACTCCTGGGCTTTCTCTTCTTGGCTTTTGTATCAGCCTCCGTCTCGGCCGGATATTTTTTCTCTTCTTCATTCTCTGATTCCTCCCCCTTGGCAACCTTGAGCAGACCCTCACGGGATGCATCCATTTCTTCAACCGTGACTGTTGTGTATTTGTCCTCGTCGACATATTCGGCTTCGTAGTCCACTGCTGGAGGCTCTTCGATTCCCTCCCAATCTTCCTCCTCGTTCTCGTTTTCCATTTCGCCGAGATCTCCAGCATCCTCCTTCATGCGCTTGAGTACCGCTTTGTGCTCCGCCATTGCCTGTTCGAAGTCTTTTTTGCGATCCTCTCGAATCTAGAAGAATTAGTGGATATCTTTGCGCACAAATTGAAGCCTGCCGCACCTTTTTTCTTGCGTCTCTCTTCTCCTCTTTGTATCTCTTGACGGCATTGTCTTGCGCATGCTTAGCGCGCTGCACCTTGCGTTTGTGAAACCCAGTCAGCCATTCCTGGCGGGACTCGCTGTCGAAATTGACCTCTTCAACTTTAGGCCCGGCAACAATTTTGCGCTTTTTGAAATCTTTGGGACCCATGATGAATGAAAATCCCAAGCTCAAGTATATTTGAATCTTATTAACACGTAGACCTCTGTATATCGTAGGTTGTGTTGAAACTGAGGCAAAAGTCAAGAAAAAAAGTTGATATTGAAAGCTCAGGCGGGTCGGGGCTCTCGACCGCCTCCGAGAGCCAAGTCGGACACCTCCCGTTAGCAACATCATCGCCAACCCGACCCCATCCCCACGATAAACACAATGCATTTCAGCAGGTTCGGGCTATTGGCCCTTGGGGCTGCTACCGTAAACGCTTTCAGAGATACTTCGCCGTTCTTTCTCGCCTCAACTTCTGAGTATGCTTGATTGAACCTCTCCCGCTGCGGTTAACTAATTGCTCCTCCCTTAGGGTCCTGACGAACTCCGCCTACATCCAGACAGGAGCTTCGGTCCTCGAGAATCTTTCCTCATCTCTTAGCACCTGTCCCTCAGATTATTATGTTGTCGTCTACCAGCCTGGTGTGCACAGTTCCGACTTCTCGACGCGGAAGTCCGCACCCCGCTTGGGTGCGAAGATGCTTGGAAAGGACAGCTCGATCCGGTCCAAGATGAGCATCAACGAGGTCGCTGGCTTGGTGGAACCCAAGGAAATTAAAGATATTTTGGAGAAGAAGTGCAAAGCCAAGACCACCGTCGTCGACGCTTCCTGTAAGTTGGTTTGGTGGCCAACGACAGCCTTGGCAAACCCGCGAAGAACCTCAAAGCTAACAATGTGAAGCCGGATCATACCCCTCATACTTTGAACAGGGTCCCCGAATTATTGATGTCGAATTCCCCATGCTATCCCTGGACTCGGATCGCGCACAGCAACTTTCTGGATTCGGTAGGTATGCCGCGCACCTATGCACTTCATTGTTACTGACTCTGCTAGATGGTTTCCTTGCCGATGTCATTGATCGACTTCCTTCCTCATCCACGTATACTATTCTCTACATCACCTCCCCTAGGGAGTTCCCCGAGACGGACTCTGTTGTCTATGAATCCTCTGGAGATTCGTACCAAGACTCGCTCCACATGGAGCTAAAGCGGGATTACTCCGCTCATGGCAGTGTCTCGAGCTCATCAAGCAATTCCACCTCTCTCTTTGAAGAGTATCAATACTTTACTCCAGGTATGTGTCTAGCAATCACGCCTCTCTATCCGCTATACTAACCATTTTCCAGGTATTTTCATGGGACTCATGGCTACCTTCCTGTTCCTTGCGATCTTGTATATTGGTATCAATGCCCTGGGCAGTCTCGAAATTCCCTATGCCGCATTTGAGAAGGACACCTCGGCTGCTGTGCAGAAGAAAGCACAGTGATTTGCAGCGCTTTGTTGAATTTTTGGAATATACCTCCATTGCTGCAATTGATTCTCTTTTTTTGTTGGGGACAACTATCTCGTATCCCCATGTATGATATCTCATATTCTCCCAGTTTTCGAATGTTAAATTTGCCAACGTAAATGTGCAAAGTCCTTGTATCTTTTTTTGGAAGCTGTCAGGTGACGGTCTCAGTTTTGCCTAAGGCACCCCTCTTCTTTAGCGTTGGCGTCTTTTGGTTTCTTCTGATTCTCGGTTAAGAAGGCCCTATCTTATGGTCATCTTCAGACACTCGTTGGCTTCATTTGAACAGCAGTCATTCGTTTATAAGCAATTTTGAAGCCATCACCTCATATGGAAACTCGTTGATTGTGGATCCGTGACCTGCAGCCTGAGTTCGGCATCCGCCAATCTTTGACAAGAGACAAGTCGCAGTTATCTTCGAAATCGGCAGAGATCTTACCCCTGACACTCAGATTTCATTGATGAGCTGACCAGGGTTGATAATCTTCTTTGTTCCTCGCTGTCGCTGGGATCGGCGCCTACTCCAAGTGACCCGCACACTGTGGAGAAGCAGCTGATCGATTGTTTACGCCGCCATGCGAGTTCTACCGCAACGGCTTGGGAAAGCCAAGCCTTCATTCCTCCTGTTACTGTTTCTGGTCATTGCCATCGCTGCTCAAGTGTCTGCTGTACCGGCGGACGATGCAACAACGGATACCGATGCCGCTAAGACCACCGACGATCCCTCCACTACTCAAAGCACCTCTAGCGTGAGCGAGACCACCACATCTTCCACTTCCACATCGACGTCAAGTTCTACTACCAGCACCACCACCACCTCCTCCTCCTCTTCTACAACCACAACCATGGATACAACCACCACTTCCTCCTCTTCCTCCTCCACGACGTCCGACAGCAGTACAACAACATCATCCGTCTCCACGACAACGGAATCATCAACATCTTCCTCCTCGTCCTCGTCCTCCTCGTCCTCCTCAACCACAACTACCGGCGCTATTGTGACGATACCACCAACAGCCAATGCCCCATATATGCAAGAGAGCAATGCTCCAGAAGGCACAGTGTTCATCGCTGTCGGCGCCGCGCTAGGGCTGATCGGCCTAACTCTGCTCGCATGGCGCGCAATGGTCGCATGGTCCGTAAACCGCTCAGTGCGACGCGCCGCCGTAATACACGCATCAGAATCGAAGCGCCTCTTACGCGGCAGCAGAAAGAAGCGATCAATCCCCTATTCCGCCGCCCCGGCAGTCGACGTATCTCTCCATAAACTCGGCGCTGCCACTCGCACAAGCTACAAGCCTAACCGGGTCCCAAGCGCGAGCAGCGGTCTTTTCTTTTCGCCTACCGCAGGCGGCCCTACTGGATCGCATTCCAATGTCAACGCTACAGGAAATACAGGAAATACAGGAAATCGTGGGTCGACATACCTGCCTGCTGGTTACTACGCTGCTGCCGGTAGCTCCAACCCGGCTCCGGATGGAGAGCCCCCATACTCGCCCACTGCTGGCCTCTCGTCGCCTTCCCTGCCTCCTGCTGGTGTCCATCATGATCCACATAATCAGCACCACTCTTATGTGGGTGCGTCGACGAGTTCTTTGAACCTAAACCAAGCGCCACAGGGTCGTGCTCCTAGCGCATACCTTGAGGATTTGTTTGAGAGCCATGCTCCTCACAGCTCTGATTCGGGCCGTCGGTAACGCCTTTGATTATGAGCTCTCGGCTGGTCATAATATGAAGGAATGAAATTGGCGAACTGCTTTTTTTGAATCTATATTGACATTTGCTCTCCTTTTCCTCTGACTTCTGCTTAATCTATTCTCTTGTCCATTTTCATTCCGGGTCTGTTTCAACTCGGCGTTCCATAAACCCTTTCACATGAGACGATCTACTTCTCCATTTTTCTCCGCGCATTATTAACTATTACTCCCTTGTCAATACAAATTAGTTTACTCACAAAGTAATCATGGATAACCACAGCCCCACTAGTATTGTCCTACTCTCGGAGTCAATATATATTGCATTACATGCAGGAAACGATTGACCAAAACTTGTGTTGCATTGAGATAGAGATGTAAATCATCAACTATCGTTAAGCCTAACCGAAAAGGGCGAAAATGGAAGGAAAAACAAAAACGCAAAAGAAGTCACCAAGCAGATTCATATCGATGAAACACACCCTCTAAAACCAAGGAAGAATATGTGCTTGAACCGTGGGACGGGGTATTGGGTATCTACGATTCAAAGGAAAGCGAACTAGTCAACGCGCTTGTACAGCTTGGCCTTGGACCCGGCAGACGAAGCTCCGGCACAACAAGCAGCAGGCTGCTCCTCGGGGTGGAGTGAAGATTTGTTGAACGACTGGGAGGATTGCGGGACGTCAAGGGCCGGGTTCTTGTTGAAGAAGCCATCTGGCTTCAACATGACGCTGATACGCTCCATCGGCATGACGGGGAAGTCCTCAATACGAGGGTTGTGGGTAAGACCGAAAGCTGTGGGGGTTTGTTAGTTATACAGTACAAATAAAATCGCGTGGAGGAATCCTTACTGTGCCAAAGGACGACGTCTTCGTTCTCTGTGTTCTCCTTGCGCTGCACCCAAGTCTCGACGCCCTCGGCGCGGCGGCTTTGGTTGGTGAACTCGCCTGCGGCGTACAGTTCATCGTCCTGGTACTTGGTGATCCAGATCGGCTTGGTGGCAAACTCAGCACGGCGGAAGCCGTGGGCATTCTTACTGACCAGAAGCATTTGGCTGGGAGCAGCCATAAGCTTGTATGCAACAGGCTTGTAAGTGACTGGGTTAGTAATGTTGTCATTGCGGATCTTGAAGACGCGGTGACGATCCACGCTAGTGTTCGCTGTGCCTGCCGTGCGCATCACAGTAGACTCGGAGGTATAGCCCACAAGGTAGGGGTTCTTCTCGTCTTCTGGCATAGGAACGCTGTCCTCGTAGTAGACGGTGTTCTTAAATCCATCGATGGCAGGGTCAATCCGCAGGGAGAACATATGCTGGTGGAAGGGAGCCATAACACCAGGACCGACGTTGGTACCCCAAGGGACAGTTTGGCCGTTCTCGTTGTCGAATGGGACGGTGGAAAGAATACCGGTAGCCCGGACTTCCAGTTCAACATTGGCAGCTTGATCAAAGATGTAGTTGAAGATGTACTCATAGTTGGCTACAGTGCAGATCATCTGCAGAACCAACTGGCGGTTGCGCACAACGGTAGCAGCACCGGACCGATAGTTGGTGTGCTTGTGTTGCAACCCGTTATCTTGTTCGTGCATGCAAATCACGTTCTTCAGCTGCAGTGGGTTGCCTTTGGAGTCGTTGCGGTAGCCATCAAAATATTTGATATGGCCGAGACAGTCACATCCAAGAGCCAACTGATTGGCATTCATACCAAAACCAGTATCGCCAACATCAAACGCCTGCTTGCGGTGGTATGGGGCTCGGGGATCTATATTCATATTAGTTAGATCCGCTGGAAGTTGGGTGCGATATGGGCTCCAGCCCCACTTACCTCCATAGGGAACAGTCATCTCAGAAACAGCCAAACGATAGAAGAGGTTTCTGTTGTCATATGTGACGTTATAGATAATCAGGCCTTCACGGGCATTAAACCCGACCCTGAAGCGCCACTTCTGCCAGTAGACGGAGTTGCCATCCACCGAAAAAGAAGGACCCTCGGGCTGTTGCACAATGTAGGGCTTGAGATCGGTGCGAAGGGGCTCATCCAAGAGGTCGTGGGCATACTGGACTGTCTTGACAGGCTTCCAAGGCTGGGTAGTGGTAGTCTCGAAATCAGCACCACCGGGCAGGTAGTCCATGCGGATCAACTCATGAGTGAAACCGTCGAATACCGGAGAGAATTTGCAAGGTAGAGAGTAGTGATTGTTCTGGGGGTGATCCACTTCGACCATGTACATGAAGCATTGGAAAAGCCGTCGGTCCTCGTTGTCACTGTCCGTGCCATACATCCAAGGGTCGTTGCAGACAGTGATGCCTGCGGGTAGTTGCAATTTCTCGATCTCGGCCAGTACAGCCGGATGCTTCATGCACATCTCTTCGATTCCTGCAATTTCATCGATATCAATGGGACCCTATAAAATAGAAGAATTTATTAACCCATTGCTTGCTTTTGGAGAGAGGGTTCTGCTTACCTGAACCTCTTTGGGAAGCTCCTTGGCATAGACGATGGTGCGCTTGTCGGCATTGAGGATAGCCTTGTAGAATGCGCCAGTGTCCAGACGGTGGAACAGCACATAGAGGAGACGGGCCGGAGGTGGAGGCAGGGGGCGCCGTAAACGCTCTGCTTCAATGTATGCGACAACATCCTTCTTGATGGGTTCATTGACATCAATGCGTTTGTAGCGCAGAGAGACGCCTGGAAAGGTCGCCTCAAGGATGCGTACGGCGAGCTTGATCTCCTCCGGTGTAATTGGGTCAAATGGGTGCGGGCCGTGGTTGGTCACCATTTTGGCGATGTTGGGGTACACTTCTGGGGTAAAGATATGAGGTGGTTGTGAGAGGTATTAGAGGAAATAACACGAATCCACAAAGTGAGAAGTGAGAAGAGACAAGTGAAAAAGGCAGGTAAAGTATTGAAAGAGAGAATTAGAGCCCAATGCCTGCACTTAAATATGTCATCACAATCGGGGTCCTGGGGATCTTATCGGTTTACATAAAGTCTGGCTGGACTTGCCTAATTGGGAAAGAAACCAGTGTAGTTGGAGAAGCGGAGTCTTGGCTCTGAGAGATTAGGACAGCATGGATTGAACATGGATTGAACATTGGATATACGAAGCAAAACATACAGTGAAAAGACTCCCTCAATTTGCTCAAAATAGTTCTACTAGATATATCTCAACTATCTAAACTAATATTAGTTAGTTAGTTAATTAGTTAACGTATTTCACCACCGAGTGGTCCACACCACCGAGTGGTCCACCCCATCTACCCCATTAAATTTAAATGCATTTATCCCAACCATAACGCCATTAAATTAATTCAACTAACTAGCTGGTCTATCTGGACAGGTTTCTCTTCTATGCCCTGGCATTCTGCATATCCCACAACCCCGGGGGGGCCGGGTTCGTGGCTGAATATCTGGTTCTCCAGGTATGCCGGGGCCAGGGGGAGGTGCTTCATTTGCTTCTACCAGCTCAGTAATCAATTGAGAAGCTTCTTGA
>LACB01000185.1:0-50688 GCA_030142185.1 Penicillium thymicola
AGCCGACCTTACCACCACCACCACTATTGGAACCTCCCAATCCCCACCCTTACCCCCCTTCCTCCTCGGCGCACAAGACTGTTTCTGGGAATCTCAAGGCGCATACACAGGCGAAGTCTCCCCAGCCTCAATCCGCGCACTGGGCTGCTCAATCATCGAACTAGGCCACGCCGAGCGCCGCGCCATCTTCAACGAGACAGACGACCAAACCGCCCGAAAAGCAGCCGCAACTTGCGCACAGCATATGGTTCCACTCGTCTGTATCGGCGAGGTGACAGCTCCTGGCCCAATCGCCTCGCAAGCCGTCGGCCAGGCGGTGACGGAGTGCGCCGTGCTGGTGCGCGCTGTTCTAGCTGCTATCCCGGACGACGCGCCCGTTATCTTTGCTTACGAGCCTGTTTGGGCTATTGGCCAGCCGAAGCCGGCGGATGTTGATCACGTTGCTGCTGTTGTGCAGGGCGTCCGTGCTGTTATTGGTCCCCGGACTGGTACGGCGCGGGTCTTGTATGGGGGTAGTGCGGGGCCTGGTCTTTGGGGGACTGGTGGGCTTGGTCGCGCTGTTGATGGGATGTTTTTGGGCAGGTTCGCGCATCAGATTGAGGGTGTGCGGGAGGTTGTTCGTGAAGTGGAGGACACGCTGGATCTGGTGTGATGATGATGTTTTCGTTGGGTTCGCTCATGGGCTTTGTATGCCACATGCACGTGCAATGCTAGCTACGCATCTCAGGTATTGCCCTTCGACACCTTGACACCTTGACAGTCTACCATTATACAGATATACGGTATTGTGTTTCGCACTTTACGGTTCCTCGTCATTGTCATACGAAATAATACATAACATGACTTAAACAGAAAAAATGACAAATGACAAATGACAGATCTAGACACACAAAGTCCTCATGGGATCAAAAACAGAAAAGTGGGAATGTTCCAGCTCCCGAGGGTTCTCGGGAAGCCTATCTGGGGGAATCCGGCGAACCCGCTGGAGAAGTTCCCCGGTTTTTCTCTTCTGTGAACCTGTCACGCGGTCGATCAGAGATTTATCTCAGATGACTTTTAAAGCTTTTTTGTTTTAGCTTCGGCTTCTTCAATAGGCCTTGGATGTCGTGGAGGCTATCCTTCCTTGATCCACTTACGTGCTTGAGTGGGTTCGTTGTGGGCTCTACAGCTCCATTTTGCACTGATCGAGTAATCCGAGAGCTACTGATATACATCTCTCGCAGTGTCAATTTGATCAATTCTCTTGTTTTTTTTTTTTTCATTTCTTTTCGGTACTGCCTGACTCGGTCGTTCCATTGCATATTAACCCTGTCAGGTGTCTATTAATATATGGAATCTCTCGGACGAGAAACCACGCAGAAAAATGACGAATGCAGAATATTACTTCTCTTGTTCATATCCATGTTATTTACATGATCTATCAAAGACCGAATGACAATAAATTTTTTTTAAAAAAAAATGGATGCTGTAATCACACCGCTTATTTCTTCTGCAGCTCCTGACGCAGCTCCTGCTTGACACGCGTGACAGTGCCAACACCACCGTAGACAACACCAGTGTACATCATAGCGACCGAAGCACCAGCCTTGAGAGCCTCGCGCGCCTCCTTGCCGGTAGTAATACCGCCCGAAGCGAAGATAACCTTGCGGGAAAGGTTAGACACCTTCTCCACAGACTTCTCCGAGTCGGTCGCAGATGGGGGTCCCTGGTCAAGCAGGGCGCGGTAGCGAGCGACAAGCGCAACGGAGCGGCCAAACAGCTGAGGGCCAGAGTAACCACCGGTTTCCTCGAGAGTCTTCTGTTCCTCGGCGGGGAGGACGAAACCCTGGGGCACCGGGTCAGGACGACGGTTAGTGGTGTTACCGACGATGACACCGTCGACACCGGAGTTCCAGACAGCCTCACAGATACCGGAGATCTGCTCGGTGGAGTCCTCATCCGGGCTGACCTTGACCATCACGTAGGGCTTGGTCTTGCGCTCGATGTTCTTGGCGGAGGCGACGACTGCAGTCAGGATTGCTGTGAGAGGTGCGGCGGCTTGCAGGTCGCGCAGGCCTGGGGTGTTGGGGCTGGAGACGTTCACGACGAGGATGTCGGCGTACGGCGCCACCCGGTCCACGCAGTAGACGTAGTCGCGCTTGATGGCGTCGATGTCGCCGTCGGGGGTGAGCTTGTTCTTGGCGACTTGCACGGCGAGAAGCTTGCCTGGGACAAGACTTCCGGGTGGGACGTTGGCTTCGCCGTCCAGGACGCGCTGCTCGGCTTGTTCGTGCAGGCCGAATCCGGCAGCGTAGGCGAAGTCAGTTACGCGCTGCTTCAGAACCTTGGCCATGTGGTCGGCGCCCTTGGAGTTGAGGCCGTAGCGGTTGATCATGGCGTGTTGCGAGGGTAGTCGGAACACTCGAGGCTTGGGGTTTCCTTCCTGCGGCAGAGGGGTGGTGCCGCCGACCTCCACGATAGCGGGACCGATGTCGAACAGCGCATCGGGGACCTCGGCGTGCTTGTCCAGACCGGCGGAGATACCGATGGGGTTGGAGATGGTGCATCCGAAGACCTGGTAACGGGTCTCGTTAGTGATTGGCTATCGGCCGATTTGGGAATGCCATTACCTCAGTTGCCAGGGCACCATCACGATCCGGCTCGCCACGCTCGCGCGGGTGAAGACCATACTTGTAGAGCATCTTCAGGTTCTCCACGCCGCTGTGGTGTGCATCTTCCGCATCGGGCCACAGGAGGCGGATCAAGGGCACAATGCCGTATCTGTGGATACTGGCTCTGGTGTCGGTTCCATATATGTAGCCCACCAGCAGGGTCAAGGCCAACGAGGCACCGTACAAGGCCTTCCTAGAGCCACGGCCCGCTTTGCGGGGGATCTCTTTGGTAGCCTCCTTTGTAGCATCCTTCGCTGTCTCCTTGGCTGCCTCGGCGGGCGCAGATGCAGCCGAATCTGAAGCATATCGCGAAGCACCGGGGTAGCGCTGGGCCCGCTTCGGTAGCAATGCCGACGGCCGCTGGGTCAAGCGAGAGGTAGGAAGGGCGCGAGCCCGGACGCTGGCTCTCCAAGCCATTGCTGCAGAATTACAAGCCATTTTGATTGTGTGGAGCTAATTATCTTCGCCGGCGGAGCAACGCCCGATCGAACCTATACGGCGGTTAGTACTTGCGATCAATAGTGGATTGTGACTTGGGTCAGAGGGCTAGTTAAGCTCCAATCGACTTGCATTGTGGACTAGCCAATTGGAACAGTACATACAAATCAATATGCACCTAATAAATCACTTACAATTGCAATTGAGCACGATCCGAGGTTCTCGCACGTCCCTTGCAGTTATCGAGGGCGGATTCGGGTTCTTTGCTGCACAATCCGGGCGGTGGCAATAGAACATGCAGAATTTCCAGGGCGGTAGCTTTATATAGTTACATCGCTGGATGTTCACTTAGTTATCTACTTCATTTTGTTTACCTTCAGTTATGATTATAATGATTGTTGGAGATTGGAAGCTGCTTCGGAATATAATTCATCTCTACTCGAAGAATATCTAGGCTTTATATGCAGAATGAATGAAATATATTGACCGACGATCTTCTCTTCGATGATCACAAGCTCTGAACGCTGTTAGTTAAGGTAAAACCCTACTGGCACAGTAAAGGACAGTATTTGCCTCCGTTGACAGCAGCCAACATGCAGTCAGTATATGGCATAGTGTATTTGTGACTGAGTCTGGGAACGGGATTATGCATGCCCATCTAGCAGCCATAGAAAAGAAGCTAAGACCGAATAATGCTCAAAGAGGAAAAACACATGAAATAGAATAAATGATAAAAAACACCAGTCAATGAGGCCGTGACTTTCATGAAACAGGGAAAAAGGCTAGAATTGACGGTAAGTATATTCTCGCCACATATGGTGTACTGGTGAGCGTTCACAGTAGAATGATCGTCGACACAAATTCGGTAGCTCCACTGCTGCCGACGTAATGCTCAATCCAAAATTCTTAGCCGAATTATTCCAGATGAAAGATCGGTATTCCACATTATGATAAAGTTTCATCAGACTCCATCTCGCGGGAACAACCTTTGGTTGTTGAGGGTTAGGAAAGTCTCGCCGAACTGCACATGGCAGAGCCCTATGTCGCCAATTCAGCAGGTGGGAGTTTCCGGTGCTCTGATCCTGGTAGCTCTGCAATGCTTTGACCACTCAGTTCCGTGATCTGGTTGCTATCACTCAACTCCGATACAGGGCCTGGGGGAGGTTGGATGGGTTGGCTATCTTGAGGGTGCTTCTTTCGGCGACGGAATAAACACCAGGCCAACCCAATCAAGATGACGACACCAGCTATACCACCAACCACGCCGCCCGCGATTGCCCCGGTATTAGAGTGAGAAGTATCGGTGTCTGCGTTGACCGAGGAGGTGGGAGTTGCGATATTTGTCCCTGGTGTCGACGAGGAGAGTGTTGTAGCCGTGGCAGTATCTATGAAATGGTGCGTCAGATTAAGAGAAAAGACAACGATGCACCGTGTCACAGTGCTGGAATATGAATCTTTGCCGATTATTAGGGACAAGGCTTACTCGAGCTTGTAGAGGCAGGTAAGGTATATTGCACAATTGCTCTCATTGTCTTCACTTCCACATCGAGGTCATCCATGTCTTGTGCTTTCGCGCAGCCCACATAATTATTTCTGCCGACCGTATAAAGCCCCCGAGTATCATTTGTGCAGCAGAAATAACCCTCAGTGTTTTCAATAAAGTAAAGATCCGCTGTAGGGTCTGCACAGCGCCATTTATTATCTAACGCGGCTTCGCAATTCTTTGTAGTTGGACAGCATATCCCTGGGCTGTTTGGTTTGGCAGGGCATTCGGTATTTCCCGGACAACATCTTCGAAATGAGCCCCAGGTCTCACCACAATCCGTCTCGCCCCCGGCGCATGAGCCGTTTCGGCGTAGAGCGTAGCCCTGGAGATATTCGTCTGTTAAAAATGACATTTTAAGGACCAAATATTAGTCCTGCGAGACCTGAGCGACAGAGTGAATGGTGAATAGGGGAATAAGTTTTTAGTCGATCGGGGGCGATCACAGTGAGGAACGAGAACCTTTTAAATGACTATCTAGGAAGGATTAATGCACATCAAATTTACACTCTGGCCCCCGATGGGGACCACACTACGGTCACTACCTACAATATATACTGTTCTAGAGCGGCTCACATACCCCAAAAGGAGGGTAAAGGAAAGAAAAACCGTGAAGCGTAAGGCAAGTATCAGAAATTTCCTAAAATACGTACTTATGGCCGTTTAGCTACAACAGAATTATCTTCGAAATCTACAGAATAGCCAGGTTAGTCGTGGTTAGGACCCTGAACGCCAAGCGTCACTAGTTTTAATATGGATTAGCCCTGGGGCAGCGAAGGACGGTGCGGGATAATCATCGCTGTCTCTGCATGTTGTACGGAGTAGAGACTGTTCATGATCTCTGTCTCATAATATAATTGATCCGAGACACTCATTGCTGTCCGAATACGATCAAATTCAATCTGAGATGGCTAGATGAGGTTTAGGGAGAGCTACAGGGCATAGTGATAGTGCAGCAGCAATAGTAAGAGTCCAGGAATTGATTGAGAACACTCTCCGACCAAATAACAAAGAAACAACCATAGATCATTGGCAGAAATCGTCAATTATCTCAAATGACATTATTAGAGAAGGGGTAATAAAGGGCAAGCTGCCTACCCATCTAGGTCGACGAAGTCAATTTAACCTAGCCCCAATTTGAACCCCAGGAAAAACCACTGGAGCACATCAGTGCTTCCAACCCATAAAGCAAGGTCATCGAAACTACGCATGCATCATTCTTTTTGGTAGTTTAGAGAAGGATTATTAGTACCCTACATCGATCATGGTTATCATTGCTCTAATGACTACTATCGGTTGGTGCTTGGATTGGTTTTCCGCCACTGTGAAAATGAAGGGTTTGCCGCCAGCAAGACAGGGCCGCATATCCTATAGTCTTTCTGAAATGGCAAAATAAACAAAATTATGAGGAGATCTAATGAGTGGAACACCTCGAAAGTCATCACAACAATCCTAGGCGCAGGTTACAATAGTGGTTGCCAGAGGCTACATACATACTAGCATGGAATTCCATCTTCCATTTATCCAATCAAGCGAATATTATATCTGTCAGAAGAATACCGAAAGATTCCACATATGAATATGTCTTGTCTTTCAATTCAACGAGTGGAATTGCCATGGCTTTTTTTTTGTTCCTTATTCATTCACCTTGAATTGACTTTTTATCTTTGTAGTTGGAAGGCCTGTCTAATACTACAATGAATATATAGCACGTTAAGTCCAGAAATAGGGATGTTTTCTTCATTGTCAAAGGCAAAGATAATTTAGAATCCTAGAGTATGCTAATCCCGAAATATGCCAGCTATCGCACCTATTGGGGGATCCTCAAGACTACCCTACCATCAATCTCCGAGCGCTCCAGACGGTCCAGCACATCATTGATATCATCCAACTCAAAGACGTCAATATGCGCCTTCACATCACCAGCCACGGCCATCGCCAGCATTTCATTCATCTCATCCGCTGTTCCTGCGGAGTTCCCGACAATAGTGAGACCTGTGTTAAGGTCAGGCTGATTCATGTTTGAAATTGCATAAGTACTAGAGAACTTACCCTTCACAATCATATCGAATGGCGTAGCTGGTAGCTTGAAGGGCTTGTTGGGAATACCGACGCAAACCAGGGTGCCAGAAGGACGCAACATCTGCATACTTTGTTCGTATGCTCGCTCGCCGTTGGCAGTGCAGATCACAGCATGTACACCGAAGGTTGTTTTGGCTTTGACTGCCTGGACAATGTTGACTTCGCGGTAGTCCAGAAATTCCATAGCCCCAAGCGAAAGGCATAGTTGCTTTTTCTTATCTCCGCTTCAGGAGCACCATCGAGTTAGTTTGTTTATAAAGGCGATAGAAAATGTTCAGCTTGAGATATTACATACCTGTCAATCGCAATGACCTTAAGGCCCTTTTTAGTAGCAATTTGAATTCCCCTGCGAGAAATACAGTTGTCAGAAACAAAGTTTCCAGTCATCAAAAGCTGGGTTGAGAATGTACATATGACCAAGGCCACCTCCAGCACCCAGGATGGCAAGGTAGTCTCCCGGGCGAGTCTTTGTCTTCATGATGGAGGAGTACATCGCAATTCCAGCTGAAGATAATGATTAGCGTTTGACCAGCGAAATACCAATGTGAAAAAAACATACCACACAGAAGAGGCGCGGCACTAGCTGGTGAAAGTTGCTCCGGAATCTTTGTCACATGGAGTGCTGGACTGACAATATACTCTGAGGCATGATATTAGAAGTGTTCCAATGGGCTGAATGATCACGCCAATAGATGAAATACTCACGCTGGAACGTTCCAGGTACATTCTGCAAATCATGAATACAATCAGTAACGGAAACGATCCAGGAGGGGGGGCATCGATTGATGATTTGCGATGGTCAACAACTTACAGCACCAGCGTTCTTCTGATATGGGCATGCAGTATGGTTGACCTCGCAAATTTCGCAGTGGCGACAAGAGCTGTAGAGCCATCTACCAGTGGAAATGGCATCAGGGTCAATATAACCTCAAGCGGACGACCAATTTGCGAAGGAGACAGACCTGATACCAACCCGCGTTCCCATCCATTGCTTCTCGTCAACTTTCGGTCCGACTAAGGATAACGATGAATGTTAGTATACGTTCTGAGCTGCGTCAATATGTTGTAGTGGTTTTTACCCTTGACTACTTTCCCAACGCCTTCATGGCCCGCAACATCAGTCAACATAGGCGTGTCGCCACGAATGCTGTGAAGATCCGAGTGGCATACTCCAGAAAACTCGAGCTTGACGAGTATTTCGCCTTTTCCTGGAGTTGGCACCGGACGATTACTCTTGATCCCCACCTTTGCGGAGACAGTAGTACTCGTGGATCTGGTAACAGCAGCGATTTGAATCCGGGGGATTGGAGGGGTCGACATATTGCTGGTTTTAGGAATGTTTGAGATCACGTCTTTGAAACAGTCTGTGAATCTTTACGAGACTTGGTTTAAATGATTCGGTAGTTCAGACCTGACCCGATAGGCGGCATTAGTCGTATCGCAGATGCGGGGGTGCGAGGGAAGGATGGAAGGATGGAAAGATAAGCAGAAAAAGTTACATACAATGGTAACAGATGCCAAGATACATACAATTGTATGTATATTGGGAAGGATCTCGAAGTTGGACAGATTAGACAGGTTAGGCCGGGGATGAAGATGGAGAAGATATCAATAATAATCGATTACGAAGATAGAATCAATCTGACACTTCTCTTTTACAGAGTTGAGCGTCAATAACTCAATTAAACAATTATGTGTAAGCCGCAAGTCTGACATCGGAACAATCATGAAGAAATATAACACAAGGACTCTGTTAGGTAGAGCCGAAAGGAAGAAGTGGTACAGCACTCCGAATGCAGCAGGTCCCCGAGTCGCATGAGAAACTCGAAAACCAAGGTATCAAAGATGAAATTCTAAACCCATAGAACGCCAGAAAATCATGCATTCTCGGACTGGATTGTTTGCTACAGGTAAAGACATAGTTAGTTTGAGAAATCAACAGGTTGGATTGAGGAAAGACACGAACCACCAGCCAATCCATTCCTTCATTAATACCCTTGCCATCAATGGCAGAGCAAGCAACAATACTCCAGTTTCGGTCCCGCAGCTCTCCCAGCTTCAAAGCCTCTGAGATCTCGCCTGCACCCTTGGCACCGGGTTGATCTTGTTTGTTGGCGAACACCAGCAATGCTGCGTCGTGAAGTTCCTCCTCGTTCAACATGGCTGCTAGTTCATCTGCTGCAGTCCCTAATCGCTCAATATCTGTGGAGTCGATGACAAAGACCACTGCGGCGGTGTTGGCGTAGTAGCATCGCCAGTATGGGCGAATAGAAGTTTGGCCACCAAGATCCTATAATCCAGAGATGTTAGTCATGATCTGATTGAATTTAGAGACGGGGAAACCATACCCAGACATTGAGATTGAGGTTCTTATATGTGACCGATTCGACGTTGAAACCGATTGTAGGTATCGTGGTGACGACCTCACCAATCTGTGGGCGTGCGGTGTCAGCCCCACGTATCTATCTCACTCAAACGCGCCAGAAAACACCAGTTTCAAAGCTATAATATCTTACCTTGAGCCTGTACAGCAATGTGGTCTTTCCAGCGTTATCCTAAATTCCCAGAAGAATGTTGATTAGTTTCAGTCCTGGTCACACTAATGAGAACCTGCTTTCCCCGCGTGGGATGCAGTGAGACACCACGTACAAGGCCTAAAATCAGGATGCGGATCTCCTTCTTGGACCAGAGCAGGGACCAGATACGCGATAGTGAACCTCCCATTGTGTGTATGATTAACTAGTGGGCGCGTTGTCCACTGTGTGGTTCACAGGTTGTCTGGGCAAGTATGGAGCCGAGGATGATAGGTTGAGGGGCGCGTAAATCGTATGGATTGAGGAGAAACAAGACAAACTTGCTATGGGGGGATATTGTACAAGTAGATGAGATAGAGGTGGAAGAGAAGAAGGCACTTGGTGGCAACCACTTTGGATGTTCTTTGGCCGATCGGCCTGTGCGGTGTGGGCGGTCAATCGGGGGATCACCGTCTTGCGGGATTGAGCTCCTCATTTGGAAAACCCCCATTGTCTCTTTCCCTCTGTCATATTCTGCGTTTGTTCACTTTTATCGCATTCTACACGACTACCTCTCACTGTCTCAAGCGCAGCCAAGGAACTGCCGTCACCTCCGGCGCACTCCCTAGATTTGCCGCGATTAGTCTCAATTGAAGACAGCTGACCACGGACCGATACCATTATGGTGGGAAAGAAGTCGGGCAAGGCCCTCCGGGATGAGGGTAAGGCGATCTGACCTAGCTGGTGGAATAAACCCGTCAATATCAGACCAGCTAATATTTGACATAGGTCTGGAGCGGACTGACAATAACATGGAACTCTCCAGTTGGCCGCAGATCCCAGCAATCAACCAGAAGAACTATTACACGTACGTATACCCAGACCGATATCTGCCGCATGGTTCTAGTTGAGGAAGTCAATACTGATTGCGCTATATAGCGACTACTTGAAACGAGACGATCAAAACCTCGCGTTCCGACTCCAAAACGAGGAGGCCAGGACAAAGATGACCAAGAAAGCGAAGGATCACGACCGTGCCCTTGCTATGACCAAGACCGAGACTGCTGAAGGCGAGGGCGAGGCAGATGGCGATGCTCACATGGAGGATGCGGAGGAGACCCCAGCCGAGATGGCTGGCTCCAAGGTTATTGTCATCCACATGGGCAGTCAGAACCTCCGGATCGGACTTGCCAGCGATGCACTGCCGAAGACCTTGCCAATGGTAATTGCCAGGAAAGCAGCCACCAACGAGTCCGAAGACCATGATGAACCCAAGCCCAAGAGGTTTAAGCACGATGATGGCTCTGAAATGGAGCCTGAAAAGGCTTTTGGATCTGAAGTATGTCCAGTGAAATTTTATTGAGATGGCTGTGTACTAATTTTCTGATAGTGGTCGTCTCACTTCAATCGGATGTCTGCGGATTTGAAGGTGCACATGCGACAGAACAAGCGAAGAATGCTTCCAAACTCCAAGGAGATGGTCGTTAACTATAACCGCAGAACCGTCCCAGAAATTATCTCTGAACACAATGACCCAATGCGCGCTGAATGGACCGAGCTATCTAATCCCCCACCAGAATACATTGTTGGACAGCCGGCCCTGCGGGTACCGGATTCTTCAAAGCCTCGGTACAAGCTGTATTGGCCAATTCGGAATGGTTGGTGCAACGAGAAGGACTACCAAAGCAAGAGGTCTCTCTTCTTGGATATTTCATTGATCGTGGAAGATGCGATCAAGAACCAACTGCGCTTGACGAGCAAGAAGGATTGGACCCAATATTCGTGTGTGTTCGTCATCCCGGATCTTTACGACAAGTCCTATGTCACCCAAGTCTTGGATATGTTGATGCGAGAGTTCGCGTTCGCTCGGGTGTGTTTCATCCAGGAGAGTCTGGCAGCCACCTTTGGTGCCGGCTTCACCTCGGCATGTGTCGTCGATATTGGAGCGCAGAAGACTTCGATCTGCTGCGTGGAAGAAGGCATGTGCATTGAGAACTCCCGAGTAAACCTGAAGTATGGTGGTCAAGATATGACCGAAACATTCGTCAAGATGATGCTACACGATCATTTCCCCTATGCCGACATCAACCTACGACGTAGACACGACTTCCTTCTGGCCGAAGAGCTCAAGAAGAACATCTGCACTATGAACGAAGCCAGCGTCTCTCCACAAGTCTTTGACTTCCACCTTCGTGTGGCAGGCCAAGATACACGAAAGTACACTTTCAAGGCGTTTGACGAAGTTCACCTCGCGCCAATGGGTGTATTTGAGCCTGCTATTTTTGACAACTCTGACAAAATTATCGGGAGACGGACCTTGATCGATCGGTCTGTTGACATCTATGATGGATCACCTAATGATCCTACTTCTGCAGCCCAGTCAGAGATCTTGACCGCCATGGCCCCTCCCCTTCCCTCTCATGGCAAGACAAATGGCGAGTCTCACTCTGCAGCACCGGATGTTCAGGCCACACCAAGCCGCCCTCAACACCCTCTTGCTTTGAGCAAAGTCCAAGATCTGGAAGGTACACCTCGATCTTCTGTTGCTGGTTCTCCGGGACCGGAGAACACAGGGACTCCTCAGGCAGGAGGGACAAACACACCCGCTGCCATGGCCGCTGCAGCCCAGCCTCCCCGCCCTCCTGCAGTGGAAGATCGGGATGATATCATGCCCGTGTTCGGTCTGGACAACGCTATCCTCACATCAATTGCCCACGCGGCCCGCTCAGACGAGAAGAAGATGCGGGATTTCATTGGCGGTATCATGGTCGTCGGTGGAGGCAGCTTGACTAGCGGGTTCCATCTCTTCTTGGAAGAGCGACTGCAGGCTCTCCGCCCTGGCTTCTCAAAGGAGATCATGATCGGGACACCGCCAAGAGACCTCGATCCCCAGGTCGTTGTGTGGAAGGGAGCCAGTATTTTCGGCAAACTGAGCGGCACGAACGATAGTTGGATCGGAAGACTGGAGTATGATCGACTTGGTCCTAGGTTGATGGCGTACAAATGCATGTGGGCCTACTGAGAGCACTTTGGGAGATTTACTTATGTTATTATGAGAATTCGGCGTGGGAGTTGCATGTTTTTGGTCACTTTCAAAAGGAATTTCAATATTTTTTTCTAATACAATGGAGCAACTTGAATATCGCAATACTCTGTAACCAATTCAACGAACTAAAAGAAAAGAACAAGTGAGCTGTTGTCCTGAATTGGATAAGTGCACGCACTTCTACGCTTTTCAACGTTATCAGTTTGCATACTTTCCGTACTTGGATGTGATCACCTCTGTATTTCCACGCACGTATTGGTCAACTCGGTATCCAGGCGGTAGATCTGGGCAGAATAATGGTCCTCAGGTTCAGCTCGGAGTTGCTTTGAAGAGCAGCTTTTGCCGATTCCTCCAGCTCCATTTGTGGCCAGTCTGGATAAGCCTCTTCTACTGGCGAGCTGAAGCACTAGATTCTGATTATATCGCCACTTTTCCTCCCTCCGGCTGTCCCTGTCTTTTTACAAGCCCTTGACTTTCCTAACGGTAGGTTTGCGACCAATTCCCTCGCATCCATTTTGAGACAAGCTCTTATACTAACTGGCTGTTGTAGATTTGTGCTATCATCTCTTTCCCAAGTTTGAGTTGACAGCATCCCATTTTACCCCAGTCAATTTCAGTCCATTCCAGTCCATTACAGTGAGCTTCCGTCCCACTCAGTCCAGGCGCCAAGTTGCTAATGCGCAGTCAATCGCCCAGTCAATCGCGCGAGCAAATATAAGACGACAATATGTCTTCCAAATCTAAGGAGGGTCAGTCATCGGGTGGCTTTCACCAGGAGTACATTGCGTCCCTCCGCTATCGCAATGATCTCCCTCCCCCGGACATGCCTCCGAAGTTCCTTGACATCCCACATGAGGGCTTGAGTCGCTTCCTCACCCCTGGGTTTGCCTCAAACCTGGCACGCCGTGAGGAGCCCAACATTGAAGTCGATGCCGAAGGTGGAATGCCAATTGACCTTGTCGGTATTCCCGGGTTACACTTGGGCGACGAGAGCGGTATGTCAACGCGGAATCCGCTATAATTGCACTGATGAAACTAACATCTTCATCAGCTATTATGGCACCCGAGGATCCCCAACCCATGGACCCCGCTGACCTTCCCCTCCTCATGACTGTTGAGCAACTTCGAAACCCTGCCCCGAGGAATACCAATGTCAGTTTCCTTCGCCGTACACAGCACATCGGTGTCGATCGCAGTGCTGGAGATGGATCCCGACCTGCACCCGCTAGAGCACAATCACGCACTGCAAAGAAAGGAAAGCCTCCTGTGGATGACCCGAAGCATGTTAAGAAGTTCATCCAAAAAGGATTCGATATCGCCTACCCTCAGAGCAAACACACCGGAGAAGACACTGATAGCCACATCCGTGGTCTTCCCCCCACAAAGGCAGAACTTGATGCCTGGGCTAATCCCGTTAATCCTGATAACCCGAAGCTGAAGCCAGCCGGGTTCTTCCCTGTGATGCCTGACTTGGAAGGATTCCCAGACCCTGGTGGTTACCTTCAATTCAAGTTTGATAAAGCGCCTTTGGCAGCCGTCGCCGGCAAGCGGGACAAGCGTATGGATGTTGGTATTCTGACACCAGTCGCGCCAGAGCAGCGCGTTTGTCAAGAGCATGAATCTAAACTCAGACTTCACAACACGAACCCTGTTCTTTACGCTCACCCGGGCCCAGTCCCTTATGACTATCAGCTCTTCCTTCCAGAGAAGCCCCAATCTGTTAAGAACATTGATGCAAGCATGAACCTGTCCAACGCAAACCGCGACAGCGAAGACCTCTACACTAACGAGAGCGCCGAGGGCCACAAGTTCCACCGTTATGATCGCATTCGCACTTACGCCACCAGTGCTCAGGTTTTCAACACCGAGCAAAAGGACATTGCATTGACACTTTTCAAACCCAAGGACGACGACACCAGACAATTGGCCGCTTACTACTATCCAATCTCAGGAAAGGCTCGCCTCAAGCCGGAGCGTGCCCGCACTATCGCCCAGGTCGGTCTCGGTCCCACTTCTACCCAACAGGAAGAGGTCGAAGAACGGATTGACCAGATGCAAGTGGTATTGCGTGACCCTAACGAGGCTGAAATCTACAAGCGTGCCTTGACCCGTCTGCGCATCGATCCGAAGTTTGCAAGCAATATGCCACATGAGCCTGTTGTTCAGGAAGCGGAGCAACCGTTGGAGAACGAGGAGACAGAGAAGCCAGCAGATGAGGATACTCGCATGAGCGATGACGAATAGAATATTCGTGGCTTGTCTATTATGTATTATGGATCCTTTTTTTGAACATTACAATCTTGAAGTTTCTGCCCAGGTAGTTTCCCATGGGTCTGGCGTCTGAGCAATGGAAAAGGCGTTACGTATAGTCAATGGTTAATCAAAGTAGTTATCTCATTCATCTAGGTACATCCATATATGTAATTCTGTGCTTACTGGTATTTTGATGGCCTCTACATCAGACTTGCCTTCAATTCACTCACTTCAGAATACCATTCAGATACGAGCGGCCTCCCTTTTGCACTTAAACGCATTATATTATTAGTATAATCTTAGACTATATACGCTCTACGTCTGCCTATATACACGGATTAATGGAGATTTTCAGTCTTATTAACTTATTATTCTATATTTTTTTTAATATAATACATTATACTAACGTATATTGACACGCATGGCCAAAATCCTGGGCTAGACGCTTGTTTCTTTTTCTTCCACGCATGATAGCTGCTATGCCGAGGCATTGTTTACTATTTGCTTGATAGTTGCTTTCTTAGACAGTTTATCAGATTGTTTTCTCCCTTTCTTTGTCCTCATGAAGCTATATAGATGGCTTTAGGGTAGCGGTAGTATTTCCCATCATTCGTATATCTACCAACCACTTCCTGCTTGCACGGGTAGATATTACGCCTATCAGTAGCATATGCTTGCCACGACCACAAGCGTTTGTCTCGTAAGCCATTCTTACACACGGACGCCATTTCTTGATGTCCAAAATGGAGTTGCTGGACCTTCCAACCGAACTGATCCTCGTGATCGAGGGACACCTCCCCACACAAGCTGATGTCTTTGCCTTGATGAGATGCCACCCCTGCATGCTTGCTATTCTTTAACAGAGGCTCTACGACCGACCAAAAGGGGAGAAGATTACTAAAATCTTTGAATGGGCCATTGGAAAGGGAAATGAACGCCTGGTGTCTGCAATGCTTGACCAAGGGGCCGATAAAATATTCACCGAGCTTGGAGCGGGGGCATTGAGCAACGCTACGATGCGCAGTCAACTCAACATGGTGAAGTTAGTCCTCGAGTACCCAGAAACCATCAACAAACCAACCCCAACAGAGGACGAGAGCCATACCGCGATCATGATCGCTACGCTCCATGAATATACAGAGATTGTCAAGTTGCTTCTCGCCCAACCGCACCTTCACCCACAAAAGCCAAGTTCATTCTTTTTCGAACAAACGCTAAAAAATATAGTCATCGGCGAGGAATTGGATGATGATGATGACTGGGGTTTTACCATCAACCAAGCTCTCTACAGTGGAAGCTGGAAGCTAGTTCAGATTTTACTTGCAGATCCTCGCGTGGAACTTACTTCTTTGAGTTAGATTGCGGCTGCCCGAGGGGGTCTTGAAGATATGGTCAGGCTGTGTTTACTACAATATCCGCCACAGTTTGACCCCGTCCATGAATCGCTACTCGTCATCGCTACTCGGGACAATAACATGAGTCTGGTCCAATTATTACTGAAAGTGGCAGGCCATATTTCTCATATGAAGTGGGAAATAGATGGTAAAATATCTTTCATCAGTGCAGCGAACCAAGAAATCCCAGCCCCTGACCACCCGCTTCTTGCGAGAAATAATATCAGCGTCAAAGCTACCGATTGTGGTGGGAAAAGCCCATTCATTTATTCCGCAAGCTATGGAAATGTGGAGAAGATGAAACTGCTTTTGGGTACTGGAAAAGTCGATTTTGATTCCCCAGACAGACTTGGTCGAACGTCATTGTCCTATGCTGCTGAACAAGCAGGAAGGCAGGCAGTGAAATTCTTACTATCACTCGATGCAGTAAATCCTGGATTGAAGGGTTATTACGGTATGACCCCCTTCATTATGCTGCACAATGTGGTGATGATGTGGCAGTGATGAAAGTGCTTCTGATACTGGGAATGTTGATGTTAATTCCCTGGACAAAGAGGGTCAAGCGCCATTGTCACTTGCCACTGAAATGGAAAAGAGGCAGCAGTGCAGTTCTTAATCCGAAATCAAGAATTACGGTGGCCGAAGGCAGTTGCATTCCGCAGCAAGAAGCGGTGCTGCAGGGTAGTCAAAAGGCTGCTTTAGTGGATCTGTTAACCCAGCTGTGCCAGGCTGATATATCTTCCTTTCATGCCGTGAAGTTCAAAAGCAGAAATCCAGTGATATTGATCTCTGAATGTGAAACACAGTCCATTTTCCACATGCTGCTATGACAGGTCGTCCATGTGGAAATTATTTTTTCACAATCGGGGGGTATTCCTAGCAATATGAATTTTCATAAATAGATTAACTAAGAAAGGGAACCATAAGACAATAAGCCAACATAATTGAAGACCAGTACTAGAAAATAGCGAGTGCCGGGCAATAAGTATCTAGCCTCCAATTTCGGTCATCTCAACATGCTTTCTTTAGCCAACTGAAGACGAGCTTCTTTCGTTCCTTGAGTGCACATTTTACCTGTCCATGTATTAGCATTACTCCATACCGTTGAGATAGAGATCAAACACATGGTTGATTCGCCCGTCAACAAACAGTCTATGAGCCAGGCCGGTAGCATAGAATGAGGGTGGATTGGAAAGTTGCGCTTCCTGCATGCTTTGGAACGCCCCGCGACGCCAACCATTGGAAACTGGGGCTGAGTGATGTAGTGGAAGGGCGCACTTGGGCTCCTGCAATTACTTTTCTATCCGCGAAGATTGTGGTAATAAAGCAGTCACTACCATTGACAATGTTCTTCTATGTCCAGCCACTATTGAATTGCGTCAGACTCGCGTGGAGATAACTTTAAATTTGTGGGGCTGCAGGGGTTCCCGGGCTAAACCCGAAAGGGAACGTTATGCGCGGGTTTGCATTGGACTTGCCAGACGGTGTATCTGAGGGCACCTTCATAATGAAGTTCAACCTCATCTTCAATTTGCTCCGATCATTCGATTGCTGTTCGGTAGGTAATGCATGGTGTCCTCGGATCGAACTTCACACTCTTTCCAAGGGAAGTTCAAGCCACATTATAATATTCAATATAAAGAAAGCTAATATCGTAAAATGCATAGGCCATTGAAAGAAGGTGCTGCTGTCACCTATGATGGAACAGACTTTCTTGTCCAGGGTGACCGTACAGGTCAGATTAGGGAAGCGTACTTTGCAGGAGACAGTATCTCATACTTCCATGCGATGGGCTTGGATGCTGTCAGTGTCTAAGAAATTAGACAACTGGCAGGCAGCAAGGTCGCCTCGGGATCGGCAATTGACAAAATGGAGGTTGGTAACCTAGGACTATCTTCGTCAATTCATGTACCTACCGTTTACGCCATTTTTCTTCTTTTCTGTATGTTAGTCAAGCTGTCTCGAGTTACAGCTGTCATGAGACGTATTCATTCACTATGTGTTCGGAATGGACACCTTCCCCTGCTTTCAATTAGACAGTCTCCTATTAAAGATTTTAGTACTAACTAATATGGAATTCATTTAACCAGTCATTATAGCCCTGGTTATTATTGTTGCTTTCTATTTTCTGATCGGGCCTAAGTGACAGAAATATAGAGTGAAAGGCCCATACCATGTACCATTCAACATTTCCTAACTAAATATAATATTTGATTAGGAGTGAAAACCATGCTACGTGTATGGATTTGCAAACGGAATTAACAAACCAATATCTGGGTAGTATATGATCCCAAAATCTTCCGGTTGTCGGGATCTTTCAGGGCCACTTTATAATGAACGGTGGTAACACTGAGATCCCATTAAACCTGGGGAACTCCCAATGTGCTAGCAAACGGGGAGTTGATTGGCGCCCGTGGGTCCTGAGGATTGGCCCTGGTGGCGGCCCTATGGGGGACACAGCAGGCCCCACGGGCCAAGTCGATGGGACCTCAACGGCCAATGCCAAGACTTTCAAGGGACCACATGGGAAGTGACTGGGCTCTGAATGGCCCTTGGTTGGGGGACTACAGGCTACTGCAGGAACCCAATTGTCCTTAGAGTTGGATCGGATTTGATTTGCAGTCAAATTTTATCAATTTACATGGGGATTTACTTTGGTTTGTGCTGCTTTCGGATGATCTACTTCCTTCAATTCAAAGGGTTATAGTGGGACCATGTACAAGTTACTTCCATAATGCACGTAGTTATACGTGTTACCTCATGTCCATTGTACCTTCCCCTGTCCCTCCACTCTGTCTCTTATCATCTGCACCCCCCATGTGTCTCCGTGATAGGACATGGCACGCGCTGCTGTCTCCTCGTGAGGGGCATGTGGTCAATTAGACCCAATTCGATTTGTATTTGAATCTCTCAGTCGCTTCTCTCACTCTTTGTTCGTTGCATCACTCTTTTTACATATTGAACATGGATTGGATGCACGTCTACATCGTTGGGGCCGCCGTACTGGTGTTTGCCCTGGTCGGCCTGGTCCTTCTCGTCTCGTCTCAGCACATCAAGGTCGCCAACACTGGAGTTGGTCCTTACTTGAAATTCATCTGGGCAAACTTCATCAAACCGCACGATCAGAAGGCCGGGGGCCAGCAGGATGCGTTGGAGAGCTTCTACAAGACACAGGTGCGATCAAATGACCACGAGTTTACACATGGCTCGAAGCTGACCGTGTCAGGCCGCAATTTACGATGCCACTCGTCGTCGACTACTCTGTGGTCGTGAGGACATGCTTGGTCTTGTGGCCGCACAGCTGAAGTACAAGACCAGCAACAAAGAAGTCAAGGCTGGAAAGGCTGTCTGGGTGGATGTGAGTATTGACTTGTTGTTTTTCTGAACTAGCGCTAATGCATTCCAGGTCGGTGGTGGTACTGGGTAGGCACAAGAGGAACCCTGAAGTGATACAGAACGAGCATCTGACCCCGTGACAGATATAACATCGAAGCCATGGCCGCCTTCCTTCCGGTGGACAAATTCTTTAAACACGTTTACCTAGTCGATCTCTCCCCATCCCTCTGCGAAGTTGCCCGCGAGCGCTTCGAACGCCTTGGGTGGAACAATGTTACCGTTCTCTGCCAGGATGCCCGATCTTTCCGTCTACCCGAGAAGGATAATGCAGCGAGTGATGGCGCGGACTTGATCACCATGAGCTACAGTCTATCAATGATTCCTGGTGAGTATTTAAGATCCCCACGAAAGACCATTGATATTGATTGTTTTAGACTATTACAGCGTTGTCGACTCATTAACCTCCCGCTTGAAGTCAACTGGAATGCTGGGTGTGTGTGACTTCTACGGTAAGCAATACGTCGAAGTTCTGCATGAATGTTACTCATTCAAAATATAGTCCAAAGCATTGTTGATGTCTCCTGTCGCAACTACACTGGTGGGGCTTTCAACCGCCATGTCAACTGGCTCGGACGTGTATTCTGGAGAGCTTGGTTCGACTTTGACCGGGTCAGCCTTGAAGCTGCCCGCCGAGACTATCTGGAATACAAGTTTGGTACTGTCATCTCCGCCAGCGAACGAAACTATTTCCTTGGTGGTATTCCATACTACATCTTTGTTGGCTGCCCCAAGGAAATGGCATCTACCCCATCAAGTCAATCCATCGAGAAGCTGGATGCGTCTTTTACTGAGTCACCTTACCTTCTTCCTGCCAATCACAAGCAGGAGATGGACAATGCAGTTGTGAAAAGCACACACGAGATTCGCTCCAAGGCATATGAGTCTGCGGTGATTAACCTGAGTGCAAACCTGCCACTTCCATCATCCTTTTACCAGAACCACCACTATCGCATTCATTACAATGACATGCTACCCAAACATACTCAATTCCAAAACGAGTACATCTACGCATTCACCTGGGAAGACCCGCGAGTTGACCATCGACTCCTGAACATCGGCACGGACGACGTGATCCTGGCCATCACCAGCGCCGGTGACAACATTCTTGATTATCTACAAAAGAGTCCCCGCCGGGTGCACGCAGTGGACTTGAACCCTAACCAGAATCATCTTCTTGAGTTGAAGGTTGCCTGTTACTCAGCGCTGGGTCACCGCGATATGTGGAAAATCTTCGGTGATGGCAAGCACGCACAGTTCCGTGAACTGCTAATCTCTAAACTCAGCCCCCACCTGTCCAGCCAGGCTTTCCAGTACTGGCTCGAGCACACCCAGACCTTCACCTCTACCTCCGGCCATGGTCTGTACGAGTCTGGTGGGTCTCGCCACGCCATTCGTATGGTGCGATGGCTCTTCAATATCTTCGGACTCCAAGGTGAAGTTAGCAAGCTGTGTGAAGCGCAGACCATTGCAGAGCAGCGCGAAATTTGGCCTCGCATTCGACGTGTGCTACTAAGCCGACCACTCAACTGGGCTATTGTGAGCACCGAATGGTTCGCATGGAAGGCCGCCGGAGTCCCACGCAACCAGCGAAATATGATTGTCGACGACTTCTTCCGCCGCAACGGCTTGACCGAAGATATGAAAAAGGGCAAGGACATCAGCGGCCAATCGATTTGGGAATATGTTGTCAATACTCTTGACCCTATGGTCAACGAGACTCTTATCAGCAACGATAACTACTTCTACTTCCTTTGTGTCCAGGGCAAATTCTCACGAAGGTTCGTTTATTTTGTCTTTTGTCTTTCAATTACACGTTCTAACCGCAGTAATAGATGCCACCCTAGCTATCTTTCTCCTCAGGCACACGTCAAGCTTTCCACGCCTGGTGCATTCGATGGCCTTCGTATCCACACCGATGAGATCAATGAAGTGATCAACCGTATCACTCCGGGAACTCTGACTATCGCTGTGGTAAGTATCGAAATACCCTTTTGCGGTACTTGTTGTGCTAATTTATATTAGGTCATGGACTCTATGGACTGGTTCGATCCCGCCGGGGACTCTGCCCCTTCCCAGGCCCGAACTTTCAACAAAGCCTTGAAAAAGGGTGGTCGCATTCTCCTCCGCTCCGCCAGTATCGATCCTTGGTACATCAAGCACTTCGAAGAAAACGGCTTTACTGCTCGTCGCGTGGGAGCTCGTTTCCCAGGCACATGTATTGATCGGTGAGTTTCGGAGTTGTGTTCTGGATTATTACGGACGAAGCTCACACATCTATTCTAGGGTAAATATGTACGCATCAACCTGGATCTGTACCAAATCCGAGGACTTGTCCCGCCCCAATCCAGACCGCAAAATGTCGACTCTCTCATTGGGGGAAAGCGCTATTACCGGAGGCAAGATGCCGAGCAGCGTGGAGAATCTGATGATTTAAGTGATGGCGATACCTTTTTTTTTCTTTTCTTGATGTGATCCTTTCAAATTATGCCGCACGTGCCTCGGTGCCCGTTCATGATACCTACGATCTGGAGTTAGATGGAGTGTTCCCTATGCTTGAATTTAAAAGCGCCGGGCTCAGGAGTATGATAGGGACTATGTTTTCGATTCTAGTGTAGAAATGAATACCAACAGCTTGTCCTAATAGCAACCGCCATCTTTAATGTAGTTAAGTACACTAGCAGTTGAACTTGCAATCTGTAGTTGTGTAGGGAAGTTGATGCTGAAGCAATAGTGTATTTAAAGATAAGCTACCGATCATTTAACAGTTGATGATAAGAATCAAATGGGTCAGTAATCCTTATAACACACCCCTTCGACATTGACTTGGATCCATCTCATCAGTTCTAAGTAGTTAATATAAAACTGTGAGAAATCATTTAAAAGCACCACATATCAAGATTTTATATTACTTTGAAGTATATCTTACCTATATCAATGATCTTTGGTATGGTTTGTTATGTTCTATATGGTTGCATCCCTACAGATCGATCTCCAGAAAAGGTTATATAGCGGCCGATCCCCCCCGGCGCTGATTTGAGCACATTTGCGCAAGTACATAGTTAGTCGACATATAGTATTTACTCAATAAATCCAATATCCCCTCGATTTTCGGGCTCCGTAGACATTAATACAATCGTTAGTGGACCTGGCTAATATTCCCACCAGCTAATCGGAGATATGCCATTCGACTCTCAAGGTGATAAATGGTCTTGGTGAGACATCTCCTGTCTTATATCTATGTCAAATTGTAGAAACACATACTTACAGCCCCTTACAAAAGTCAATCCTGTATTCGAGGTCACCGCTCATCCAAATGCGCACACTATGATCGACCGATGAAGAGAATCCCCAAGGCTGGACGTCCGCTGACAAAGTGCTCGCACCTCAATGGAGTTGATTGCAATTGTCGGGAGGTTTGGGCAATTATGGTTCCACTTGCTCCAGGTATGTCATGTCAGCGGAATGGAATCGGTAGATTTGTAGTAACATTTGTCCTTTCGAGTAGGGTCGATGGTTTGCAGCCCAGAACCCGAGACTCAGCCGGTACAACAGCAGCAGGTCTATCATGTTTATACTGAGGGTAGATGATCGTTTGGGTTATATCGACGGGAATCCTTGTTTTATAAAGGAGTTAGGTAAATAATGAAGCATGGATGAGAATGAGATTGGCATGTCTATAGCGACAGCTCTAATAGCCCGACTTAATCAACAACTAAACACGCACCACGCTGCCTTTGTGGAAACACTATGCAGCATTACACAACGCGAGGTAAAGGGAGCACAACCAGGTCTTCACCAGCAACCGAATCTCCAATCACCCACCATGACAAGTTCCTTCCTGCCAGGCAGTTCCCTGAGAGAATCTCCCAAGAAGCAGTTCTCCCACTAGGACGCCGAAAAGTACAGTTACGAAGACGCCGACGTTGAAGGTCATCACGGATAGCATCCTATCAGTATGAATCATTAGTCGATCATTCGATACATGATACACATGTAGACAGCTGTAGGTGTAACCACCCACAAGAAATATCCAATCAAAGCCCTAGCACACTCAAGCAACGCGCGTGTGCCGTCTTTCCCAAAACTCCACGTTCCACTGGCCTTCCACGACGGGAGCAGGCGTTTCAGTGAGGTCTTATTCCGAGCGCTATCACCTTTGAGATAGCCTATTGACGAATTTGGTGTTTCATTGTCGTTATTTGAAACTGGTAAAGTGTCTTCGTCCTCGTTCTCGTCCCCGTGTACGCGCATGTAGTTTGGAAGAGGACTGAGCTTTGCTTTTTGGATATTTCGTCGTGGATTTACTGGAGCGAGAAGTAGCGTTTGAGGGGATGGGGTTTGCTGAGACCAGGATTTCTCGAGTTGGAACTTCAGAGCGCTGAGGAAGCGGTTGAAGATGGCGAGGAGGAATAGAAAGGTCAACGTTAAGATGTATTCGGTCGTGGTTGAGGTTGTCCAGCCTGTGAAGAGGATTGTGATTTCAGTGGAGGCTGAGAACACTGATGGCATGTTCATATCCATGTCCATAGTCGCGCTAGGGCGTTCACTCCAGTGGGGGTACAAGTCGGAGTCTTTAAGGTCGAGTTGACAGTGTTATATCACTTCATGTTGAGGGTGTGGTTGAGTGGGAAATCCCGTAGGCAACAGGCGAGACGAGAAGACTAGACAATCTTCTTTGCCCATGCGGTTTTAGATGCATGAGATGTTGTGTTCATCTAATAGTGGCGATCTAAATGTTCTCAAATAAGATCATGGCATACAAGCGCAAATCCCCTCACCTCCACATCAAATGTCTCAAACGATGTTACCTTACCGTTCGGCGAATTACGAAAAGAAAGAAGTTGTAAAACGAAGCCTTGGAATCTTGCTTTTCAAAAATCATATATTGCAAGTCAGTTCATTCATTGACTTCAGATCTAATCATATTTCACAGGGGAAGACTGGAACGCGCCAAAGCAGCGGTCCTCTAAACAAACAGTGATTAAAAAAGAGTCTGGGAAAATTCATAAATGGACCATGAGCCCAGTGCTTTCACCTCCTATCGTATCATGCCTGTCTGTTGCTGACCAAGCCAAGGTGCGCAGACAGATACAGGACATTCACATACAAACGATCGTGGATATAGAATCAGAGACAAAAAAGAAGTTCAGAAATCGAAAATCTCATGAGCGGCCGTACCGAGTCTTTCCGAAGGAGAAAGGCACATAGCGGTATTTGATCATGTGCTGGATTTGTCGTCGCACTGCAAAAAAGGATCGAGTTAGACATTATCCCCACAAAAAAATGATACAGGTATTGTATCGAATTCCAATCGAAAAGGGAAAACATACTCGTCAGCACAAACAGAATGATCCAGTAAACCACCAGGACCGGCCAGAAGACGGGGATATCGAAGACGGCGAGCCAAGAGCAAACGAAGCCAATAGCGATGGCACGAGTGGCCGAGTGCCAGAACTTGAACTCAGGCAGACGGCGGATGAAGGGCCGGAACTCCTCGTCCTTCTTGGTAGGGAGGCTAGGGGATCCAGCGTCACCGTCCTCGAGACCCTCGTCCTGGGTGAGAGACGGGTCGAACTTGGGAGTCAGGAAAGCGAGGAAGAGGTTCAGGAGGTATATGCCGAGTGTGTAGGCGACTGTGATTTAAACATGCGGCGTTAGCGGTTTGTTTATCTAGATGTTTATAGCGCTATGGATGCATGGCTTTTCGCGTGTTGGTGCGTCGAAGCGCATCATTTCCGCTCTGCTAAATCCATTTTCAGGGGCTCGATGAAGTCATACCAATGTACCAGCCTTGCGCGAGGAAAATGCGCAGGAAGAAGAGGAACAGGAGCACGCCGGAACCAACCCAACGGTAGGTTGTGTACGGGGTCGAGGCATCAAGGTAAGCTTGGTAGTGCTGTGATTGGGATATTAGCATACATACTCATCGGACTATTGCGACCGATGTCAGAAATGAAGGAGCTAAGACATTGCGCAATGCCTTGACCCCTCACGAGACACTCACTCGAGTCAGTCTAGAGGTGTGCGCGGACACAACTGTGAAGGGCGACTGATCGGGCTCAGGGACATCCATGATGCAGGATATTAGGGAGGACAGACAAAAGCAAAGGCCTAGACCACCGAAAGAAAGAAAGGAAAGAGAAAAGTAAAGTAAAGGAAAAGCAGTGATTAAGATAAGATGCTGAAACCAGACATTCCGGGACAGGCACTGCGCTTCCTTCAGGACAGAAAAGTGTCCACTGGAGACTAGCCAATCAGATTAGAGATTCGTAACCAGCCACCTGTAGGCACGTGACATGTGGCACAGTCATAATGTGGCAGTGCAGTGACATAAGACAGACTAAAAGGGTTTAGCCGCTTCACGTGTACCTCGGGACGGTTAACTTCGGCGTTCAGGCGGTCGCGGGGAAACGGGCCATCTATGATGGTATCGTCGTAGTTATCCTCCCTTCTTTCTCTGCAATCTCAATTATCTGAATAAAATTAATTGTCCTTGTCTTTACATAGCACACAATGTTTGCCCGTCAATGCACTCGTCTGGCCACTTCACGGACATCGGTCCCCTTGACTTCCTACCTAGCTCGAGTCCGGGGTTATTCTTCAGCTACTGGTAGCTACGAGCACATCCTCACTTCGACCCCCAAGCCCGGCGTGGGATTGAGTATGTAACTGCATTCCATATACCACAGGACACATTCTTATTCTTATTATAGTTACCCTTAACCGCCCTAAGGCCCTCAATGCACTATGTACTCCCTTGTTCAAGGAGCTTAATGAAGCTCTGAGCAACTACGACAATGACAAGAGCATTGGCGCGATCATTATCACAGGAAGCGAGAAGGCCTTTGCTGGTATGTACATGCTCTATCTACACTCGTCGCACACCATATATCTTCCAGTCACCCCGTCACCCTAGTCCCAATGTACATCAACAATATAATAACCCCACCAACCCCACCACAGCCGGCGCCGACATCAAAGAAATGGCCCCTCTCAGCTTCTCAGCTGCCTACAGTGAGAACTTCATCGCTCCCTGGTCCCACCTCGCCACATCAATCCGCACCCCAGTCATCGCCGCCGTCTCCGGCTACGCCCTCGGCGGTGGCTGCGAGCTAGCCTTGATGTGCGACATCCTGTACTGCACCGAGGGCGCCACCTTCGGTCAGCCTGAGATTAAGCTGGGTACGATCCCCGGTGCAGGCGGGTCTCAGCGCCTGACCCGTGCGGTCGGCAAGAGCAAGGCTATGGAACTTATCCTCACTGGAAAGAACTTCAGCGGTAAGGAGGCTGGTGAGTGGGGTGTTGCAGCGAAGGTTGTCCCCGGTGGTAAGGAGGAATTGCTGGAGCAGGCGTATAAGACGGCCGAGACTATTGCTAGCTATAGTCGCGTGGCTGTCGTTGCTGGCAAGGAGGTTGTTAATAAGAGTCAGGAGTTGTCGCTCAAGGAGGGTGTTGAGTATGAGAGACGGTTGTTCCATGCGCTCTTCGGGAGTAAGGATCAGAAGATTGGTGAGTTGGCACTTTGGTCTGCTGTGGGTTTCAGTTTTGGGGTTTGCTAACGATTATGTTAGGTATGACTGCCTTTGCGGAAAAGAAGAAGGCTGAGTGGTCCCATGAATAGATGATGAGTGGAAGAAACTCATCTGGAATGAAGAAGCTGGATTTTTTTTTCATTGCCTGCGTGTAATTCACGATATTGGAGCTGCAGAATAGAGGACTCGTTTATAGCCCTGACAGAGAGCAGTATCATCTAACGCACTTTCGGCCATAATTCTTACCTGCAGCCTCATCAGAATAGAAATAGAGATATGAAAGATTCAGTTTACATTTGTGTATTTGACCATCATATGAAGATATTAGATTAATGCTATTTGCTGAAAAATGCTATATACATACAAGAGTGCCTATCAATTTCGGGCCCAGAAGCAGAATTAGTCGTAAACATAAGACACATCGCATCATATCGAACCGTGATTTTTCTCCAATTGGCTCTCATCAGTCCGGTTGTTCTTCTCCGCCCGGTAATCATCAATGACACGGCCCTCAATGGTCTCATCGAAGACGTCCACCTGGGTCGTCGAAAACTTGCGAGCGCTAATACCGCGCTCAAAGAGCAGATCAAGCTCGGCGAATGAACGTCCGCGAGGCTCGGGGACGCGGAAGTATGTGTAAATGATACACAGGAAGCAGATGCCACCCCAGAAGAAACCGGCGTAGTTGCCCCAGTCCCAAGCGCCGGGATTGAGCATGTAGGGGGTGAGGACGCCGCAGACGATGGCGACGATGTTGTACAGGTTGCGACCGAGCACGACTGTCTTAATTTGAAGTCGGCGGGTAGAAAGCTCGGCTACAAGGGAGAAGCAGACCGTGCCAACGGTCAGCTGGTAGAATAGGGCCCAGATCAACATCATGGCACCCGTGGCTAGGGAGCCCTGCTCTTTGTGCTCTTTGGGAACAAGACCAAGGAAACCCATGACTAATAGCATGGCGCACAGACCACAGAGACCGTACAGGTACAACGTGCGCCGGCCGATTCCAAGTGTCATAAGGAACCACGATCCAAACACGCCAACCATGTTGATGCCGTATTGACCCATAGCAAAGGCGTAAGAGTTCGAGGAGCTTAACCCAGCCTGTTCCAGAAAGTAGGTCGAATAGTTGGAAAAGGAGTTTCCACTAAGATTTTGAATGGCCCAGACCATGCAAACAATCTCCGTACGACGGAGATCGGTACCCCGGAAGCAGTCTAGGTAGCTAGCACCTTTGGTGATTTTTTCCTCCAGAGCGGTAGTGTGCACCATCATAGAAACCGTCTCATCGGGATCAAAATCTCCCTGATTTTTGCTGGTCAAACGCACAAGGGCCCGTTTCGCATCTTCAGTGCGACCTTTCCGAACCAACCACCATGGGGATTCAGGCGCAAGCCAAATACCAATGAAGAGCGGCAGCGGCCACATCCATTGCAGTCCGTATGGAATCCGGTAGGCCCATTCGTCAGTCCGGCTCAACATGCCCTTAATCACACCGATTCCAATGAGCTGGCCAAGACCCCAGCAGAAATTGACATAGGTGGTCAAATACCCTCTGAGCGCCACAGGACACACCTCCGAGGCGTAGGTAATCGTCAAAGTCTGGAAGACACCCCAGGGAACACCGCAAAGAATCTCCGCTGCCAGTAGGGTTTGCACATTCTGGGCCGTGAAGAAGATTGACGTCCACGCACTAACAAGTATGAGGCAGGCCATAATGGTGTACCGGTAACCGAAGCGTTCCGAAGCCCAGCCATTGATGAATAAACCGATGATTTCACCGCAATAAGCACCGTTGCTCAGACCTGCTTGCCACTACACATGCAGAGAATTGTCAGTTTCTTTACCCAAAGAGGCAAATGCACCCTACTCCCAGAGATGGAAGGCACAACCACCGGGGGAATTGGTCGGACTTACCGCTGCGGATACTTCATATTTTCCATTGTCCAGTGGCTCACCATACTTGAGCTTGAATTGCGGGAAGGCATAGAAGTTGTTGACCAAACTAATATCGTAACCCTCCATGGCAATACAAGTAGAGATGAGCACGCTCCAAAGCACGGCCTTAGGATACAGCCGGATGCCCTGCATCAATGTCATGGACTGTTCCTTCTCTGTTGCTGCCTTTGCATTTTGAATGACCTTGGTCATGGACGAGTCCGAGGCGGGTCCCGCGGTCGAAGAGTAACCATATTCGGGAGGGTTATCCACCGGCGTAATGGCATCTGAGGCCTTGGGTTCGGCCATTGTTGGATAGGCGGGATAACCGAGGACACTGGGAGGAAATAGAGGAGGTTGTTGTTGTCTCGAGCAACTTTCGATATTGGGGTTGAAAGTTGAGCTGGTTCGGAAGTCAGGGGAAAAAAAAATCAAAGTACCCACAATGCTGGGAACATTGCACACGAGCACTCCAGGGCGGCGAAAAGTCCCCTTGACGCCTACCGAGGGTAAGTGAATATACTGCGAGACAGAAGGGCTAGACAAAAGGAGGATAAAAGCCAATGATCCGAATTGGCGGGGGGAACGGGAATTTGGGCTCGACGCCTCCAAGCGCAAATTTTCGCGGGATGAGAAGCTTGGCGAGGCCCGGATGGGGTAAGTGATGGGTCATGGTCACAACAGGTTTGTTCTTAAGGTAAGAGATTTGATAGATTATAGATTCATAGATTTATAGATTTTGATCAGATTAATTTAGAAATCAATATTCAATTTACCTAGGTAGATCTACAAGGTGACTACCTAATGTACGGAGTACGGGGAGTACAGGGGTCTCACATCCCCACGTGGGGGAACTATAATTCTTCAGGCCCCCTTGCAGCAATAAGAATAGACTTATATTTTAACTCTCTCGAACTGGAACTGGAGTATTCTTATGGGTTCATCACTTGAACGGGAACTTGGTTGAGTGTAGATGATATGCTTTTGGGTTATGTTAACAACATTAATAGATCACAATTGGTTTATCGATAATTCGTAAATCGTATTCAATTTGCTAAAATAGCTAGATACAGTGATATGGAGGTGAATCCACGATTATTTTGCATATGAAAACGCAAGAAATTAAAAGCACATCTACAGACGCGCGGGCGGGGCACCAGTAATATGGGCCTCGGTAGCAGACTGGATGCGAGCACCAAGATCTGCATTAACACGACGGAACATCTCGTAAGTAGCCTTGCGAACACGCTCATCGGCGCCGCACAGGTGGCCTGAGATGTTACCGACAAAGTTCTCCTGCTGACCGCGGGTACGACCAAGGACCTGCCATAGGCCGTTAGCCTGGACGTAATCCTCGGACGTCACAGGGTACTGCTCGGCGATGACAGCGCCAGACCACTTTTCGTGTTCCTGGCTAGCCTTGACGGGCTTGTGAGCGAGCGGGCGGAAGGTAGAGGGGTAGTTAGGGTTGGCTCCATAGTTGCCGTTGACGTTCATGTAGCCATCGCGGTGTGAAGGGTTGAAGGCCTTGAGCGGGCAGTTGACGGGGATCTGCTCGTAGTTGCCGCCCAGGCGGTGGCGTTGCGTGTCGGGGTAGGAGAAGAGGCGAGACTGAAGGACAGGGTCGGCGGAGGGCTCGGCACCGGGGACCATGTGGGAGGGGGAGAAGGCGGCTTGTTCGATCTCGGCGAAGTAGTTCTCCGGGTTCTTGTTTAGGGTGAAGCGGCCGAAACGACGCAGAGGCACCTCGTTCTGGGGCCAGACTTTGGTCAGGTCGAAGACGTTCCAGCGGAACTTCTCGGCCTGCTCGGGGCTCAGAACTTGCACGTAACAGGTCCAGGAGGGGTTCTCGCCGCGCTGGATTGCCTCGAATAGATCCTGGGTGTGCCAGTCGGGGTTCTCGGCGGACAACTTGCCTGCCTCATCGTTGGTGAAGGTCTTGTTGCCCTGGTCTGTCTTACAGTGGATCTGGACGTAGTTGAAGGTGCCATCCGGCTTGATCCACTTGTAGGTGTGGCCGGAGTAGCCGTTCATGTGACGGTAGGAGTATGGGGTACCGCGGTCACTGAACAGGTGCATCACCTGGTGGACTGCCTCGTGATGGGTGGAGAGGTAATCCCAGAACATGGTGGCATCCTTAAGGTTGGTCTGCGGGTTGCGTTTCTGGGTGTGGATGAAGATGGGAAACTTAGCAGGGTCGCGCAAGAAGAAAACCGGGGTGTTGTTGAACACCCAATCCCAGTTGCCCTCCTCTGTATAGAACTTCATGGCGAATCCGCGAGGGTCACGGGCACTGTCCGGGGATCCCTTCTCACCACCAACGGTCGAGAATCGGGTGAGCATCTTGGTCTTCTTGCCGACACCCTTGAGCATATCAATGATAGTCTATGCATTATTAGCCTAGTTGTTCTCCGCGGAAATGTAGAAGTTTCTCAGGTGGTACCTACGAGATCGCTAATATCATCGGTGACCTCAAACTCGCCGTAGGCGCCAGCACCCTTGGCGTGAACCACGCGCTCAGGAATGCGCTCACGGTCGAAGTGTGCCAGGAGATCGATCAGGTGGAAATCCTGCATCAGAAGAGGGCCGTTGGGGCCAATGCGCTGAGCAGCCTGGGGATCCATGACCTATATATACACATGATTAGACCTTGCGATTCAAGATGAAGTGAGCTGGGCGTACTGGGCAGCCGTTGGAGGCCGTGTAGACCGGAGTCTCATTGTAGCGGTAGGTTTCTGCGAAAGAGAGGACATTAGTTGGTGTTTCAGGCTTTCATAGGGGAGGTAAGACCTACTGGGCTCGTTGTCTTGACCCATGATGGCAGATTGTCTATCGGGAAGAGAGAGAAATTCCTGCGAGCCCCGTTTGGGTTTATATAAGAAAAAAACAACCTTGTGGGGAGCCATGGAAAAGTCCAAGGCTATGGCCCCACCAGCTTTTGATATGGAAAATACCTAAATACAATATAATCCAACTGTTAATTGGTCCATTCATAATCTACTCTCGATATCGATATCAGCAGATGTTGACTACTTTTATGTACAATACAATATAGTGATCTCTAAATGCCACGGACGTGGGCATGCAGAACGATCGATATCCAATCGCAACCGGGCCGATGTCATCCTATCGGGTCCACTCCCGGAAATTGGAGAACGGGACAAGCCCTGGAGGAATAGCTTTGTAAATGGACTGCGGCTGGACCAAGAGAGAGAGATTCCGGGGAGATCAAGACGTTCTCCCAATTTAGCAGTTCAATCCGGACTTAAGTTGTCATCAGAACCTGTTCTGTCGGAAGGATCCGAGATCGGCCGGGCTTCCGACTCCGGAGCTCCGGGGTTGGCCTTCCAGACTTGTTGAGCTACAGACATGCCGGTCAAGTATACAGTGTTGTATCCAATGAATTCATTGAAATATGTAACTGTCATAGTATAATAGCAACCGAAACGTCCAAAGGTCAGTCCCTCCAAGGTGTTGCGCGAGGCCATAGTTGGACCACTTATGCCTTGGTAAAGTACGTTGAATAGTACTGCCCTTAGATCTAGGACGAGAGAGTCAAAAAGGGCCCACTCGACTCGTGTTCACATAGAGCCTTGGAAACAAAAAGAGAAGAAAAAAAAAAAAAAACCAAAGCAAATGCTCGCTTAGTGCGCCAATCGTATATCTTATCTTGTATATCGCAGCTGGAAATAACCCGAAGCAGATTGAGGGTTGAACAAATCATAAAAGTGGGTGGGTATATCTAGCGCTTGCGCCTTCTCAAGGGCCTTCATATCAATCGAAAGAAAGGGGCACCAAGAGTATGCTGCAAGTGCATGCATAAGGAATGAATGGGGTTTAGCTGGTAGGAGTGGGCGCCGAGGTGATCCCAGGCATGTTAGGCATGTTAGTGGACTTGTCCCAGCATCCCCAAAATAATCCCGGAGTATGGCAGGTCGCTGAAGTGGGCGAGGCAGGATTAGCGGTAGTCTTGGCTACCGTGCTAGTTTCATCACGACAGCCAAACCACCCTGGATCATGACAGCTGGTCGTTGCAGTCACCGTGGGCAAAGTGGTAGTCACTATGGGTGCTGGAGTGGCTGTAGTGGTAGGATCATTGCATCCGAACCAACCAGGAGTCAGGCATGTCGTAGTAGTAGCAGTGCTTGTCAGTGAAGTCGTAGTAGTAGTCGTAGTCGTAGCGGTTGTGCTTTCATCCAGACAGCCCCACCACCCGGGCGTCTTGCATGTAGAAGTTCTGGTGGGAGATGCAGTAGTGGTGGTGGTAGTTGTAGTAGTTGTGGCCTCAGACCCGTTGCTTCGGAAGAACTTCCAGAGTTCACAATCAAAGCATTCTTCCTCTGCGACACATGAGGGGACACTGTCGTATTTCGAAATCACATCAGATATCACGTTCTCAATCTTGTGGGTGCCAAGACCGACACGCCAGCCCTTGTCTGCTACAGTGTCATATGTGCACAGTTGTCCGGTGTGACATGCGGACTCCAGCGCGTAGCCACCCCATGTACAGATAGAGTTGATTCCATTGCAGGTTCCCATATAGACTGGGTCTGCTGTATGTCCGAAGTGGTAAGATCCAGTGAACTGTCGCGACTGTGGAAATCTTGGATCATACCCTGGCGGGCTTGGAAGGCCAAGTCGAGCTGCGGGTAATGCCTCTGGGATGGCCTCGAAAGTGACCACAGGCAACCCGAACGTCAATCCAACCAGACTTGTCATTGCACCACCTAGGGAATGGCCGGTCATCCAAATATTTGCATCCGGGTAGATCTCGGTAACGTTAGAGTATAGGTCGATCGCTGCCTGGTAATACCGGTTTTCATCAGTCATAGACTCGACGATGCATGTCAAATTTGCCGTGTATGTAGCACTCTGGCAATCGCAGGATTGCCTCCATAGATATGAGCCTCCTTGGCCGCAGCAACAACTGAAGTATAGATTGTCATTGACTTTATCGTTCGTTGTGGTACCTGCACCATCGAAGAGAGCCGGCGAAGTGCCCTTCAAGGAAATGACAACAGTGCCGTTTGTCTTATCGGAGTAGATGTGCCCTCTCAGCCCATCCTTTTGCCAACCGAAGCTCCCCGAATAGTTGAACTTGCCATGGATAGTGTGCCACTGTCCTGTTCCAGGCTCCTCGATATAGTCATTTGCGGTCATTTGTGCAAATGACAAGACAGTCTGCTTGTCTGTAATATTCGGCCCATACACGGTCTCCATGGCCCATTCCAGTGGAGACAAGGCGGCCGCAAAGCCAGAAGACCGCGCAGCTGCCAAGTGCCCTTGAATCACCGGCAGTCGTCGGTCGACTAACCGTTGTATTGTGAGAGGACTAGATGAAGCAAGCAGAGAGGACTCCGATGCAATATATTGTTCGCCGTAGCCATTTTCGGATACAGTTCGAAGGCGAGTGTCTGGCTTGACGTCGAGTCTGGCATGAAGGTCGGGTTGTTCATAGGTACCTCGGTGGAAGATGTGGCGTAAGGACTATAAACGGTTATTACCGGTAACTAGGGTGAATACAGCTTGCGTAGGGCATCTTACAAATTCGTGGGTGTCTAGTGTAGCCTCCGCTCCATTCAAAGGTACCTGGGGCGGTAAGATGGGGACTTGTTGAGAGGGTGGATAATAGCCTGAGGCGGAAGCAGCACCTGATAATACTGCAGCCGATAATAATAGTCTGTGGACGCTAAATTCAATCCATGAACGTTTTCGAGGCATGATGTGTGTTGATGATGAGGATCAAGATCAAGGAGTAGTGCCCAGGTGAGTCAGTCTATCGCGGTTATCGGCGAGTCACTTGATAAGTGACGCAGTGCGGAGAGTAATCGGCACGTGATGAGTGCCTCCGTGACGTGACGCGATATCGTATGAATCTATCTAATTCCTCGTCAATTTGGTGTTTTCTAAAATGATCATAGGAGAGCAATGTGCTACTACTGATCAGCTTTAGTATACTCCTTGTTTTGTCCGGAGTACTTTCGATCGCTTTACTTCTATACAACAGGCTTAGGCTAGAACCGAGGGTCTCAGACGCAGATCTACACAGGCCTATCAGCTGCACTCGAGAGCGGAGACGCGCAATTAGTGCCTCATAGAACCCCATCGCCCCTGGCCTTAAAATGTCTGGCCCCTCTGAACATTTAGCACGGTCATTCAACATAATGGGCAACTCGGACGTGAAATCTCCCACGCTTGAGCAAGATTCCAAGACAGCACCTCTGTCCTCTGTCAATAATGAGGGGCAGGAAAATGGGCCCGACGTATTTGAAAGACGGGACTCCGCAGACTCTGGCACAGCAGCCGATATCCAGACAGATGATGGCTTTGTGCTCTCAAGAAGCGTACAAGACCCCTCGGAGGAGCTGCCGATCGAACTAATCAGCCTTGCAGATCGGTAAGTGTGGTCATATTGGTGCCTATGCTTAACATTTATTCTGACAGCCATTTTTCCAATAGTTTCGTGAATTCCCTAAGCGCCAAAGTGCACAACTCGCCTCCCACGATTGAGAAGATCTCCGAGCTCTTCCAAGTTTTCTACAGCCGCGCCGAATCTCACATCGCCACACATATCTCTGCTCTCATAGCTCGTATCAACCGCGATCTTTCGCCTCAGGTCCCGGCAAAGACTCCACGAGGACACGCACTGTCAAAATTGAGTAGCAAACGCTCCCAAGACGATGTCAGGCTAGGAGCTTCAGGTCGCCAAATGTTGACTGCGGCCGAAGTAGCCGAAAAACGACAGGCTCGTAGAGCCCTTGAAAACAAACGGAGTGCATTAGAAGAGGCTGCCGAAAGAAGAGTTTGCGAGCTGGTTTACGACAAACTCTGGAGGCACAAAAGTACATTGGATGATGTGCGGGATGAAAAGTTGCGTTCCAAGACTGCGGCTTTGCTGCTGGTCGGCATTAATCTGAAGGACCTTGGGATCGATATAGACCTTGAATCAATCGACGAGCAGAAGCAGGACGAAGCGAACGAATTTCTGTGTCAAGCCCGAGAGCATCTTGCGAACATGAATGATTACAAATACCCCCTCGGAAAGCTTCAGCAGCTCGCAGCGGCGCATAAGGCCATCGTCGATGCTCTTACTAAACTTCTACCATCTTCCTCTTCGGCAGATGAGATTTTGCCCACGTTGATCTATTCGCTTGTGACGTGCCCTCCTGAAGGGATCAACATTGTCAGCAACTTGGTTTTTATCCAACGTTTCAGGTCTTCCAGCAGAATTGATGGAGAAACGGCCTACTGCCTAACCAATCTTGAGGCCGCAATAAGCTTTTTGGAAAACGTCGATCTCTCCACACTGCGTGCCGATGAGCTGCAGGATGGACCTCTGAAACCCCCTATTGCGACAACGACACCATCCGCAGAACATGTCGATCCTTTCCGGCCCCCCAAGGAGATTACAACCTTGGCTGTCACCACTGTATCTGCATCGCCTGAACTATCAAAACCTGAAATCAAAGAACCCGCCTCCTCTACATTACCTAGGCCTCGGCCCTCTGCCACACCACAGCAACGACGCCTCAGCAATCTTTTCCAACCGCCTGCTAAAGTCCTTGGGGCTGCAAATGATGCCGTGCGCACCACTGCCGACCAAAGCTTGAAGAACATCGGTGCTACATTGGACAGCAGTTTCAACTTTCTGTTTGGTCGTCTGAAGGAAATGCAAAACATCCAAGGACCCGGCTCGGAGGGTAGCGAACCAATACTACCAAAGACACTGGCCGAGGCCCGTCGTCTAGTGAGCTTGCCGCTTGCCTCTGCCACCAACCAAAACCTGACCCAAGGGGAGCTCGCAGCAATCAACTCTGTTTCCGTGGATGAAAGTACACCCCCACGCAGTAGTTCAAGACTCACAGACCTTTCCAGCGAGCCTACTCATCGAGACCGGAGTGTGGACAGCACCCGAACCCAGGGAAGCGGTAGAAAGTCCATCACGACATCACTACGCGAAGATCTCGCATCGAACTCACCCATCACCACTCCGTTAGAATCAATGCGAAACTTCGGCAACACGCTCAACCCTCTGAACCACATCCCGGGCATGATGAAAAGCTTTGGCCGCAACGCACCAGAGACCCCCAGCGGCAGGTCCGTATCTCCATCGGGACTGGACAGATTCAAGCCATCACCTGCCTCGACAGATGGAACTAGTGGTCCTGTCAGCCCGCTCCCCGCCTCTTCTTTGAAAATTGATCCTCCGATCCAGCGGTTCCTTGAGACACAGGATGCGCGCGATCTCCGGATTGGGGACGTAGCTGCTCTACTGGAAGACTATAAGAGACTCGCTGCTGCGCTTTATAAACCCGCTGCTGAGTTTCGATAAGTTTATGTGATTGGATGACGTTCTTTCGTCTCATCTCCTATCCATTGGATGCAGTGAGAGATGGAGTATTCTTGCATTATGGATCGATGGCGTTATTATATCTGGTATTCCATTTCATTTGGGTGAATAAACCCTGGGTTAAATAGCATAGTTTGGCGAGTGAGCTACGCATTGTCCATATCATACATAATTTTAGCAAAATTAACCATCCAGACTAACATTTGAATGCGAACTTGATAAGCCCTCACGCAGGACCCCAGTAAAGAAAAATAGCAAAAAATGATGAAAATTGAAAGCATAGAAGGGGTATTGAACATGAATAAATCAAGTCCCGCGGTGGGTAATTTGGGGCATAACGCAATCATCTCAAACAACATAAGGGTCAATGAAAAGCAACACCGAGAAAGAGAGTTCCTCACTCATGAGTGGCGTCCGCGCAGAACCTCTGCACCGCCAGTTCTCATCTCAGTCAATTTATTCTTCAATTCCAAACTTTGTGTTTCAACTTGGTCATGGCGGCGCTTGACTTCGCCTTCAAACACAGCGGCTGTGCGGCGGCGGGCACGCCGTAGGTTCTTCATTTCCGAAAGAAGATTAGTAAAACATTCAATCATTTGGTCTCCGCAGTTTTCCCATTCATCCATGGTCATGTGAGACAAATAAGTCTGGCGTTCTTGGTCTGTCAGAGCCAACAGATGGGAGACGGCATTCTGGGGCTCCTGGGTGTCTGGAGCAACAGGTGGGTTCGGCGGCAAGGAGGGTGATTTGATGACAGGCGGAGGAGGAGTGGGGGACTTGTCAAAGGGCTCAGCTTGCAGCTCGGAGAAAGACTTTTGGTAAAGCACTTCTGGGGGGTAGTCTGCTTCAAGTGGTCGTTTTTTGGAGTGGATGACAGTGTTGCTACGGCCACGACGCGACGGCTCGTGTATTTCGTGTATTTCGTGCGATTCGTGCACAAAAAACGGATCCTGCATAGTGTGGTCGACGTCAAGGTCGGTCAAACTGGTCATATCAAAGGCATTGGTTGAATGCCCGCCGCTTTCTCGTCGTACATCTGCGCGTATGGTGTGGTCGTCCATGCCATCATCGCTTCCACCGTCGGTGTCCTGAAACGATGCAATGCTGAGGGTCCGGCCAACATCTGGCGGAGGTTGAGAGTTGTGACGAGTAGGTGATGCATCGAGTTGTTGGTCAAGTTGTTCCAGAAGTGAAGGCTTTGGCGGGCTGAAACGTGTCCTGGGTGTTGCCGACGAGCTTTGTGGGAGAACAATCTTCCTGGGCCCAGTAGGAGGAAGCATTTGACCCAATTTCCGCGGCTTAGACTTAGGTTGTGGTTTAGTCTGAGGCTCGGGGTCAGAGTCTATAGCGACAGGCTGACGCGAAGAAGTTCTCTTTCTGCTGGCGGACCAGAAATTCTCCAGGCGCTTACTCAATGGCTCCTCGGTCGTACGCGGTTTGTGTGACACATGCCAGTCGTGTGCTTCGTCTGGCTTTTCGTTATCCCCGCCATCTCCACCAATGGATGAAGACAGTTGGCTTCCAAAGTCATCAAAGTCATCTGAGTCAAAGCCGGCCTTCTTCATGGCTTGGTCCCCAAGGCCTTCATACCAGTTAGACCCGTAAGTAGGCCGTGAAGGCCGAGGCTGGTAGACGGATTGTGGATCTGGGTTGGTGTAGGCAGCATTAGTACTTGACGCTGCCTGAGATTTGTTGTCATCAAATCCGTAGACGCTAGTCCCCGCCACTGTTGAATCATCAATCGCCTCCACGTCTGTGTCAAATACATCCCTGTCCCGCTGCGTCCCATGCGTAGGAAGATTGCGGGGCTGATTTGGGAATTGAGGTGCACCATGGAATTCTAGCGAGCCACCTTTACCATTGGCCGCTGGAAGACCTGAGTCGACTAGCTGGGTGACTGGTACCTCGAGTCTGGCTTGTTCTGCACGTTGCTGGCGCGACTGGGTGGCTTGGTCTGGGGCTCCGCGAGCCTGCCCACCTTCTTTGGAGTGGACATAATCGCCAACCCCCATGATACTTTTTGGAACCAGCTATTGTAGAGGAAACGAAGAGATGTGTACTTTTTTTTTTGATGACGCTGAGACGAGAATCAGTCCATGGTAAGGTTGTTGGGCAAACGCGATATTGCCGCGTAGTCACGTGTCGATCATTTCAAATGACTTCAAGCCTCATCCACGGCAATTAGGGCCGCCACAACAGTATAGGGCCTTGGAGCGGAGGTGATCTCCCGGTATAAGTGCCAAACAACTTTAGCTTGCATGTTTGCCTACATTGTAAATACCACACCACCGAGGCCCCATAAAGGTGTGATTTTTCATGTCCTATACAGTTTATACAACGAACTCTAGTATACTGGCCGAGAGATGTGTTTAGATATAAATCAGATGCAATTCATTGGGGGTATATTGGATAAAAGTTTACATGAGAAGTTCCACCGCAGAGGAACACCGAGATCATCTCAACCGGAACCTGAATCGGAAGAGCGATCATCAATATGAAGACTCTCCATATTGTATGCGACACTCCTGCCTCGTTTCTTGGCTTTCTCAAAGAGCTCAATCGATCTTTGAACTTCGGCTGCTTTCTTTTCAGTTACAAGCCTGTGTTCACGTCTCGCCTCAAGAGAGCCTGGGGTTTCATCCATGAGCATGCGGTCGGGGTCGTCGTCTTGTTCGAATTCTACCGGTAACGACAGCGCAGACAGCAACAGATCACCGACCCACAAACAGATCATGCCTCTGAGCTCCAGCAATTCAGGCGAGTCAGAGTATGGAGGAGACCCTAGGAGCTGGTCCATACGCGCAGCAATTTGCTGCGCCTGTTCTAACTCCACTGCCCTGATTGCTGTGATGGCAGCATCTGCCTTGTTTTGTGACTTCCGACGGTGGCTAAATTCAGATTCTGAATGTTCGTCCTCCGAAAACTCTTCAGGCTCTTCTTCTTGGCGAAGAGCGATACTTTTCCTAGTTGCCTTGCTTTCTTCCTGGGTGATAAACACCCAGAGCCCAAACATTGCAGGGTAGAAGTGCAAGGAGGAAATAGACTGTGGTGAAGATTTCGTGAATGGATGGTTGAGAATAAGTCGTTCATAATATTCTTTGGCTGCCGCAAAGCCCTTGGCTGTAAAATTTACGGGTGTGCTGTCCATCGCATTTGGCACCCTGGTGCTACCAGGACTGGCTGAGGTTTCCTGTTCGTCACGTCGCAGCAAGATTTCAGCGCCAACGCCCCACCTTGCTTCGTTGCGGACGTCCATTTGAAAGCCTCTGTAATCTTCGCGCAAGATCAAGCCCCAAGCTCGTCCTGCTCGAACATAATCACCTTGGAGCATACATCGATGTAAAATGGCTGTCAATACACCTAGATGCTGGAAGCGGATGTTGCCTTGCTGGGCAGACTGAGGAGGGTAGATTGGAGGTGATAATTCCGCCAAGTCTTTGAGATGGCGTGAGGTAGTCTCTCTTCTGATTTGCTCATCCTTATCTGCTTCATGGGGGAAATGGCCTTTCGGCAATTCTTGGTTGGACGGAAAACCGGCAATTCGGTACTGATGGGATTCATTCGGCGTCAATACCAAGGGAGGCCCAGCTGGCTCCGATTCCGTAGCCGAGGCGATATCAGTTGTTTCTTCGCCATCTAGGTCGCTTTCACTCCACCCCACACTCTTTTTGCGTTTCTGGCGGTCATATTGAGATACGCGAGTGGCAGGCGGCTGGAGCCAAGGCGGTAGTGGTAGAGAAAAAACTGATGACGACGGCGCAGCCATATGCTCAAGAGGGGGCGTATTCCATGCGCCGCCAAAGAAAGTAAGAGCCGTAGCAGTCTGTACTAGGGTCTAGGTTATGATTGCCCCAATTGATGGTTGCGCATTTGTCAGACAAACGGGTGGTGGAAGATGACGGAATGAAGATATCGTGCCTCAGGCACTCTAGCCGAAGCAAAGGAGGCAAACATCATCACTTATCGTCCTCTCTATCAACTGCTTGCTTTGATATGACTCCTCTACTCCTCCTTTTCCTTTTCCTCTAGTTCCCCCTTTTTCATTTTGCTCAGTGCTCTCTCACCTCCGTTTCGCGTCTGCCACTCGCTGGCTGTTCCTTTCTGAGCGTGGATACCATAGCTCCCCGAGATTCAGGGCTCGGCGGTTATACCACTCGGAGTGTGGGCTGTGCCTGGACTCGTCAGACAGTTTGACACCTCTGGCCGCTGTTGCTCTTGTATTGGGCAGTGGAATTATCTTAGGCGTTTCGTACCTGTCGCAAATGACCCGGTAACCGCCAACTCCCTGTCCGCTCTCCACTCCTTTGTCCCAAAGGCCCGACACATACGGCTTCTTCAGAACCACGTCCCGGAAATCAACTGCATCGATTCTGTCGGCTTGAGCAAGGAATCAACACCTAATTCATACATCACTTAGATACTTTTATTTGTTATCTCCATCTCCTAGGTTCAACCCAAAATCGGTACGGTCGCCCGCTACTAGCCATATGGTCCTCGAGTGGCAATGAACACTCGTTGACACTCTCTGTATCACTCCAACGGCCACAACTCTGTTACTATGGGACAGTCCTCTTCTACGCAACGTGATCCATCCAACACTGGCTTTCCGGCACACCTTGCACCTTTCCCAATACAGCGTGGCCCTAGCACAAGGGATGAAAACATGAATCATAGACAGGCGGCCGAACACAACGGAGAGGGTGGTTCGTCACCCCGGACGGACATGAACACACACACCAGGAGCGACCAAGATATGGCATCCGACCCACCAGCCCGGTTCTCCGCTGGCGGTTCGCAACCCATGCGGAGTATTGAGGAGGAGGATGGGCCCGAATATGAACTCCCACCTCGCGAATACCGCACTGCGGCATTTGCTCGAATGGCAGCACGAAGACAATCGACCATGTCAAGGCTGGGCTCTAGGCTTCTTCCCAATTCAGTAATTCGTGGACTTCTCAACAGTCAAGAAGAGACCCCGGCGGAGGGACATGCACATCGACATGGCCTAGTTCCTATGCCCGTCCCAAGATCCGAGACAGCTCACACGTCCGGTCGGTTCAGTGCGTTCAACTCACTCAGTTCCAGAGGAATTACTCGGCGGCGGTCTGCTCGCGCGCCATATTTTATACCACCCCGTGCGGAATCTGCTGGAATTCCAGATGCACCAGCAAACCCGACATACATCGACTCTCCATCTCAAATACCCGAGCCCACAAGAGCATCCTGGCGTCGCAGTGTTAGGCTACAACGCATGCGCCATTCGATTTCATCTCCCATTTCTCACATGTTCGGCCAACCACACTCGGATTTGCGGCCTCACGAAAGCCCGGAACATCAAATGTCAGATCCCTTATCTGATGACAGGGCTATGGACACACATATGGACTTTGGCGAACCGCCTCATGAACTTGATTCGGTAGAACCAGCCATGCAGTCTGGGTGGCCGCCGGTAACTGGTTCATCTCCCGCCCAGCCGAGTCCTGCTTTGATGCGCCGACTGCCTGGGATTATCCGAGCGAGATCATCCAGAGTCCTCCGACGAGAGGAGCAAACACCTCTGTCAAGGGTTCTTCAGCTTGCCGCATCCGCAATTGCAGCTCAGTTATCCGGCACTGCCGGTCCTGCGCTGCCTAATATACAGGCATTGGGCAATGATGGGTTAGATGGCTCTTTGGAGAATTTCATCCAGAGTTTACAACACGCGACTTCTGCGCAGGCTCAACCGCCTGCAACAGGAGAGGGGCCGAACAATACTGGAAATGAAGCACCCTCGCATCCTGTCAATTTCTTGCGTGTGTTCCGATTTGCCAATTCAGAATCTCCCACGGGCACAGGCGCTCAAGGGCAGAGCGCGAATGGTGTCGGCGACCGTGGGACCCAAACCGATGGAATGGACATCGACGAGCCTACCGAAGGTGAAGGACGAACAGTTACACTTGTTGTCGTTGGGGTTCGGTCCGTCCCGGCTGGAAACGGAGGCAATACTGAACCGCAACAGCAACAGCCTGCAGGTCCTGGCCCTGGCCTGGATGCTCTGCTCGGCCTACCATTTTTGCCACCCAACACTATCCCACGGCCTCAAGATGCCACTGGTGAACCTACTCAACGGGGCGATGCGCGATCCAGATTGCATATTCCTCGGCAGCCCGGCCTTGCAGGACTACACGCCCCCACCGGAGCCACAGAATTCCCACGCCCATCAGCCCCCAATCACTTAAGAAGAATGTCTGACACTGGTCCCCGCGCTGCATTCCCATCCTACCATCCTTCTGGTTTCTCCGACAGCCCCCCGGGACCACACCCGCCCCCATCAACCCCAGCTGAACAGGGGTTGTCTGCGTTGTCCTCCGGCACTTCCACCCCCAGCCGTAGACCATCCTCTGCTTCAGCAATTGCTCCAGATATTCTACCCCATCTCCATGAAGGCCAGGCAATGCAACCGACGGCGGAGACTTTGGAAGAGCCGATGACATTCAACACTGCTCGTCAGCGGCGCCGAAGCGATTCTGAGTATGCTCGTCATCGAGCTCTCGGCTCTGGTGCTGTGCGACGTAATGGCATGGTTGAGCCCGACCAACCCCCACCAAGCGGAGGTCGCAGTTGGTTAATCTATGTTGTTGGAACCAACCTCTCTGAAAATCACCCGGCTTTGACGACACCAAGCCTTTTCACCGATGTAAGAATGCCTTACTCGTCTTCATACGGAACCTGGTGGCTAATACTTTCTAAACAGAACCCAACTTATGAGGACATGATCCTGCTTTCATCACTGCTGGGACCAGCCAAGCCTCCTGTCGCCTCTCAAACCGACGTCAACTCCGCCGGCGGACTATTCCGTCTTGTTGAGTATGCAGGTTCATTGGTCGCCGAAGCTGTGGAAGGCGCTGGTGCCATTCAAATCCAAGACGGGGAGCGCTGTTTGATCTGCTTGAGCGATTATGAGGTGGCTGAGGAAGTTCGAGAGCTGGGTAAATGCAAACATGTATTCCACAAGGACTGCATAGACCAGGTTCGTTACCGTTCGCCACTGTATTTCAATATGTTCGATTGCTAACCATATGTCATAGTGGTTAACCACCGGTAGAAACTCTTGTCCTCTGTGCCGAGGCCAAGGCGTCAATGAAATCCCCAGCAACGACTCCAACACCGATAACCCGGCATCCAATCCTGCTCCTGTTCCTCCAGCTCCTCCAGCTGCTCCAGATGGCACAGCCGTCTGAACCCTTCCACCTCCTAGCAAGCATGGTCAACCCGGCCATGTGAGCAAACTCCCAACTTGAACTTTGAATTCTTCTCTCCTTTTAGCTTTAGCATGCAGCGTGTGCTTAGAACCTTTAACGATTTTTCCCCTCCACGGATATCCCCTTTGCATTTCATTTCTGTGCATCGACTTTAGGTGCTTTTATCATGTTGGGTTATTGAATATTTGCTCTCGGGGCCCGGAAACAGGCAACCCTCTTGGGAGATATCTCTGACTTTCAGCCCCGAGAACGTTAGTCTTTACGTCTATCAATTCTTGGACCTCGTTTTTTCGGTGTATTATCGTAGATTTACACCCTGGCTGGCCATACCCATGGTCCTATCTGGCCATTAAATGATCCGCATATTGAAATCCATGTACAAACACATTATGGCTATGCAGCCAGTCTGAGATACTTCTACTATCATAATTAGTGGCGTTGATATTCCCTGTCTACGTGCTCCGTAGTAGTCGGGGCCTGCTGCCCCGCCTCGCGGCTAAATTAGGTAATCCAAAAAAGTCACCCAACTCCTTATCCGCGGGGCAGGCTTCGCTAGCGATCTTGTGCTATTTCATTTATTCCATAAGCTTTGAGAGTAGCAGCTGCAGTCTCACTATTAACGACAGTACTCAATTGACCTCACCGCAGCCGAAAAAGGGTTCAACCGTGCACTTTACCCTTTCAACCTCCGAAGCCTGCAATTTCACCCCGCCATACAACCCACCATGACCTCCCCAATTCGCGTCACAGTCCTCATATCCGGCAATGGCTCAAACCTGCAAGCCGTGATCGATAAAGTAGCCGCAGGGCAAATAAACGCAACAATCGTCCGCGTAATCTCCAACCGCAAGACCGCATTCGGCCTCGAGCGCGCAAGCAAGGCCAACATCCCAACCGAATACCACAACCTTGTTAAGTACAAGAAGCAGCACCCGGCAACACCGGAAGGTGTTCAGCTTGCGCGCGAGAAATACGATGCTGAGCTCGCGAGGCTGATCCTCGCCGACGCGCCGGAGCTGGTCGTGTGTCTCGGCTTCATGCACATTCTCTCACCGCAGTTCTTGGAGCCTCTGGAGGCTGCCAATACGAGGATTATCAACTTGCACCCCGCGCTACCGGGGGCGTTCAATGGCGTTGTAAGTCATATAGCACTTTTTTGGGGGATTGCACCTTGTTAGCTAGGATGGTATGCTAATATTTATCTGTTCCTGATCATTAGAATGCGATTGACCGTGCTCATGCTGCTTGGTTGGACGGCCAAATTGACAAGACCGGTGTTATGATGCACGATGTCATTTCCGAGGTGGATATGGGCACACCAATTCTGGTGCGAGAGATCCCTTTCCGGAAGGGCCAGGACGAGAACCTCGAGGCCTTTGAAACTCGGGTCCATGAAACCGAGTGGGCAATCGTCGTTGAAGGAGTGGATAAAGTGGTGAAGGAATTGATTGCCCAGAAACAAAAAGCCTCGAGTGCATGAATACCCATCTGTCTTGGATGACATTACTCCACATAGTGGGCGAAGGGACGCCGCGCTTCTCGATCTGCGGTTTGTTTGACCAATGATCGACCCAGGACTACAAATCCCGAATGATGCCATCGTTAGGGCTGTTGACGATTCATGATTATACTCCGTATATCCTGTATGATTGCAGAAAAAAGAAAAACATGACCATAATGGATGCTGGCGTATGTTTCACGTGTTCTGGGCGCCAATATGGAGGTCAGAGCCGGCATGGATTGAGACCGAGATTTCTGCTACCAACTGCTGAGAGAAGCACTGACAGAAGCCAAGAACGTGCCAACACTGCGGGTCCAACATTCAGACATGCTTCGTACTAATGTGGGCAATCATATCTCTCATAGTATGGAATAATTGTAGTGGAAATGAGAAATTGGGGAAGATAAACCTATTGGCCCATCAAGCAAAGCTCCTTGATAATCAACAGGGATGTGAACCTTAGAGATCGCAACCATACGAAGGTGCTTTAGCTCACCTAGTCCAGGCAAAGTCAGGCTGGTGAACCGCACGCTCTGGGGCACGCGACACACTGGCCGTTGAGCCTATAATCGTGGCGCCAACGTGATAGATCAAGCCCAATTCCCAACGTCTTGGTTCTCTGATGACTCCACCATTCCCCTTTTAGTCGGATGTTGGGCTTAATGGTGGATTATGTGGGTTGCTTTTGGCCCCTGAATTCACCGGCGTCAACTCAATTAGATGGTGGTGACTTAAGATCGGCGAATAGCACGTCCGTTTTGGGTGCACTGGGATCTGTCCGTGAAGTTTGTGAGCTGTGATGGTTTCATAGACTCTAATAACTGAACCCTTATCTGCGCAACGTATAGCGTATTCATACAATGCAACATTATTCTAAGGTTATAGGATGATCACTACTTGATATTATCTACTTTACACTGACAATCGGGGTAATAAGTTCCGACTACCGAGAATTATATGGGACTTTTGATCTGTACGGACGTCGGGAGTATAAGTTCACTTACTAGGTCAGTGTATATTGTACAATCTAGATATAGGACTATGGGGGGAAAATAATAACTAATATACTATAATACTATATGAGTACGGAGTACGGAGTACTTTGCACTGGTACTTTGTAACCTGCCATTATATAGTTAGCCAATAGAAAGGACTTGTAAACAACTTCCGGGCCGAGATAGTCACCAGATTAAGAAACACATTTTTCTTCGTGGAGCATAATATAAACTGATAATCTATTAAAACTTTATTATGCTCCGTTTAATTTGACTAAAAGAACCAATTAGATTGAACAACCCAGAAAACGTTGATTATTTGAGGATAAAACCCAAGTTTCATGTTCAGCGCACGCACCCTTGCACATCACAACGCCATATGATCTCCAATGAGTCCACCAGAGAACCACTCTTTGCTGCCTGCTGATCACACTGATAGTCAGTGTTACCCTTGGGGTCCTGTCGCTCTCGAAATGATACCAAATCGGGCATAGTGGCAAATTGGTTAGTGGGGACATTGACTTCTGTCAGGATCGACCTATGTTGTATGACGGATCTATAACAATTTTCTCGGGGATATTACTTAGATCAGCTTGATGCGTGATGTAGAATGCTTCATGTATGTTGTAGGGAAGTAGCGAGCAAAAAAAGCCCCTCAAAAAAACTAGAAAGAAAATCACCTAGGGAGCCTCAGGGTCGGCACATGGGTCCTATCCTGTCATGGAGGTCCCCTAGCGTTGTCTTAGCTCGGGATATATCTCACCCACATGGAGATGAAATGCTCGTGCACGACCGGGACATTTATTGTGGGATAAATGTGCCCAGAGCTTTGGAACCTTGAAATATTCTTCGGGATTATCATCTGGCTATCATTTTGGGTCGTGTGATGGGGTTGCAATCTATATCGTGTTTCTCCATATAATTCCCAACCCCTATATTTCGGTCTTTAAAATAATATTGCAAGCCAAATCAGGGATCATGTAATGTGACGGAGCTGCCAACTGAATTGAGATATTCGAGCCGAATACTGGAGTCGGTCCAAGACTTGTCTTTTTTTTTTCTTTTTTTCTTCTCGATCTACCAGACCCACCTTCTCTGTCAACCCATCGTCGATCAGGTGTACTCCGTAGATTCTGTGATGGCGGTACTTTTACTTGAACTGGTTAACAAAAAGGGGGGGGGGGAAAGTATCCCCCACATTTATATTGTACGGAGTAGCACGGAGTCCTCCGTACTCCGTACTGTGCAGACTATTTGTCTTCCTTAGCCGCCTCGCCTCCACTTAGGACCGATCTCCGTCAACAGAACGTTTTCGGCATTTCTTTTTATCCGTGCTGGATGTTTCACATTTGCCGGGTTTAGGTTTGTTATTGCAGAACTCGCCGTTCCAGCTTTTTATGTACAATATATGCAGTACGAATGAGAGATGACCGATATTGTGCTGACCTTGCATTAACAACGAATAATCAGCGAGTCAATTTAGAACCCATGTTGGTTTTTCTTCGGATCCACTATCTGTCAATACTATACGGATATGGAAATAGGAAGCGAAAGGCAAAGAAAGACAAGATATTAGAGGACAATCCCCAAGGTTCCATCTCCTCCCCTACCTTCGAGCAGAGCAAAGAAAGAAAGAGAAAAGAAAAAGCACAAAGAAATTAGAGGCCCAAATATTCCAGTATGACTGCTCATTTCCCCTACCATTAACCGAAAATGGCTCGGGGGAACCGGAACAGATCCATCATCCTCTAGTAGTACGGAGTACATAGACCTGGCCAAACCTTAAGACTAGAATAATTGCTTCGATTTATCCCCATGGCTTGGGATCGTCGTTCTCCCCCTTTTTCCTTTTTCTTCTTCTTTTACTCTGTCTATTTTCTGATGCGCCAAGACCCGAGTTTCGTCCGTGGAGATCTATTTTGTATTTTTTGACTAAAAGGAAGTTCAAGATGTTCCTCGTCTTCGTTGAATAGGGGGCTAGGGTAGCAACGATGGACAAAGTACGAAGTAGGTTGTATTTAGAAGTACTCCGTAAATGTAACTTGGATGCCTAACTAGATCCAGGGGGAACTATGGAGTAGAGCATTTAGACTAATTAAAAAGACACTAACAAACTAGTTATTTTGTACGTTGTATAGTTATATAGCCTTCAAGGGCAATACCTAGGTACGGAGTACTAGTTATATACCAAGGCCCATATAGTTATGGCTCCAAAGAGATAGTTGGTCGGAATGGAGCTCTCCTGGATCATCCCATGGTATATCCACATATTTCCATATTTTCATATTCCATATTTCCATATCTCCATATCCTACTCTTTGCTGGAGTCCAGAATACAGCGTTGTACTTACATATCGTATCGGATACGGGTCGCAGATCACGTTTTAGCTCCTATTCTGCGAGGCTGGGCACTAAAATAGAATTATTTCTAGAAAATATTAAAAGGAAAGGAACCAGTTAATTTGTTTTAATTTGGTTTAAATTGTCTAACCCATTCGAAATGGTCGTATGGTCGTTTTTATACTCCATAGCCCAATCCCTTCCTTTCTTTCTTTTAATCTCCGCACGTCCCCGGTGCCATCGGTTTGGGTCTGCTTGTACTGACCCCCACCAACTTCACCTCTTCTTCTCTAGCTCTCTTTGATATCGAGATGACTCGGTCTTATTGAATTGGGTGGAATTAGGGGAATCAAGGAAATCAAGGGAATCAAGGAGAGTTTGGATGGTTTTTTTCCCCTACCGCGACAATGACGCATTCACATCAATCGCCCCAGGCGGCCATGTCGGGTTTTTTGGACTCAATGAAACAGGATTCAAGCTCATCTTCGTATTCCTTGTTCGATCCGACACAGTATCCCGAGAGTATTGCATTCTGGCACGATCCCTCCGCGGCACAGACAATCATAGTGCCCCCTTCATATACAACCTCCCAGAAACAAGCACTCTTCCAACCTCTCTCGGACCAGAAGAAGCATAAGCGCACCCGGAGCGGTTGCTTTACCTGCCGTTCGCGTCGGATCAAGTGCGATGAGAACCGTCCGCTCTGTGAACGGTGTAGGAAAGGGAGCCGCGATTGTGTCTATCCGTCACCCACCGCACCCTCCGCATCCTCCAAGCCTAGCTCACGAACTACAGCCAAGTCACGCGCTGGTCGCCCGCAGTCGCGTGGCAGCGATTCATCTACGAAGGTAGAACCCGAGACTACCAGCCCCTTGCAGCCCATCATCGATGAAGAGGAACCCGACAGTGCTGTATCCGAACCCCGACCATCCCCAGCAAGCGCCACAACCACATCACAACCGGACCTGCGTAAGAGTCAAAGCGCACAATCTCTTGGGAAATATAATGCAGGGCCAACGTCCGACGATAGTTCTTACATCAAAGAACAGAGTAGTTCGCCATCAACGGAGTCACCGCGCTTTGAGTCGATGAGCGTGCGCTCGGGCAGCCTGGGACATTCCACAACAGAATTGCTCAACAATGCGCGCCTACCGGACGATTTGCGATTTTATTTAAGTTTCCACCAGGATTTTATGACTCCTCCACATTTCTTCTTGAGACAAGGTTCCTCTCATTTCGTCCACCACAGCCTTATCGAACTTGCCTTGCAGTATGAGCCTCTCCTCTACGCGCTGGTGGCCTTTTCGGCCTATCATCATTCTTTGCATAGCTCTGGGGGAAAGCTCTACACATTTTTGAAATACTATAATAAAGCTTTGATTCTCCTCCGGAAATCATTGGGTTCTGGAGAGGAGCACAGTGAGGCTACACTATGTACTGTTCTTATCTTGACAACATTCGAGGTATTTTGCTATCTC